>PVKS010001912.1:0-37500 GCA_004027875.1 Aplodontia rufa | reverse complement strand
TTCTGTCCCTAGCGATCTCATGTCCACACTGCAAAACCAAATGTTAAACTTGACATTTTTAAAACATAGGAAAACCTGGAGAGTCATGTTAAAGATATGTTTCCTCCTGTATGAATGTATCCCTGAACAGTATTTATTGTAGGAGCAGAAGGGTCTTATTCAAATACTATGAAAGAGAGAAAGCAAACCCCCTGGTCAGAGGAAAGGTTTCAGAGAAAAGTATTATTTATCTAATGAGCCAAAGTCAAGTGTTTTAACAGATCAAATATAGCAATGAACTTGGTAAGGTTAGCCTAACTGCCACAAAAATAGTGGAATAATTTCATGTAAATTTTTTTTTAACTTATTTCAAGAATGAACCAAAACCTGGTTCCTGGTTGGAACTGAGATGGAGTCTCAAAGCCCCAGGCCCAGTGCGCCTGGCTGAAAGCCCAGAGACCTGAAACCACACTGGTTCACTTTATTGCAAATGTGTGTGTTCACTATCCATTTATTAAACAAGAACACATCACACATATGGTCTCCAAAGATGTTAGCATGCCACATAGAACATATTCAAACTAGGTAGATTCATTTGCAAATGGCCCTCTTGGGACTACATACAGTGAACTTGGGAGTCCCTGCTCTGTCTGTGCTCAACGTAATACTTTATGGGTATAATTTCATTTAATCCTCACAAAAATCTCCAAAAGTGGGTGATATGAGACTTCCATCTTTTACAAAGAGGAAATGAAAGGTTGGTGCTTGGTGTCAGGCTTACCTAAAATTGACAACGCTGCTCCTAAACGTCTTCTCCATTTTAAAGGATTCTTTTGTTACCAGACTTTTTATATTATATGAGGGTATTGAACATTGTTGTATATTCTAGTCTCCCTGGTAATTCCAAACATAGCAGGTTGTCTTAATCCTGCTAGACTCCACTTCAGAGGCATTCAAGACTAATGATACTCACACCTCCAACCATAATTTCCAGTTTAATCTCTTCCCTAGGCTTTAGATACTTGGCACTCCAGCCAAATCTTACTACTCATTTCTGGGATCTGAACATACTCTTACTCCTCCGTTCATTCTGAGCTTGGATGCATTGACACAAACATCAACATGCCAACTCAGATATCTGGGGGTTGTTTTACTCAGTTTTTTGTTGCTGTGGCCAAAATACTTGACAAGAATGACTTTGAGGAAGGAAAGTCTTTTCAGGGCCTACGGTTTCAGAGGTCTCAATCCATAGATGACTAACTCCATTGTTCTGGGCCCAAGTAAATCATCACAGGGAAAGGGCTTGATAGAGGGATGTTGCTCCCCTCACGGAAGCCAAGAAACAGGGTGGAGAAAGGGGCTGCAGGAAAGGTGAAGTCCCGTCCTCCAGCCATGCCCCACCTGCCTACAGCTACCACTCAGTCAGTCCATTCAAACTAGGATGTACTGATTAGGTCACAGCTCCCACAGTCCAATCATTTCACTTCTGAACATTACAGAAGATTTTGGGGAATACCTCATATCCAATCTTTTTTTAGTCCATTTCATGTCACTGAGACCAAAAGACCTGACAAGAACAATTAGAGGAGGAAAAGTTTATTTGATGCTCGAAGTTTCAGAAGTCTCAGTCCACAGGCAGCCAACTCTGTTGCTCTGGGGCCAAAATGAGGCCTAACATCATGGCTGAAGGGTGTGGAGGAGGAAGTAATTCAGGACCTGGCAGTCAGGAATCAAAGAGCAAGATCATTTTACCAGTGACAAGATAGAAACCCTAAAGGCATACACCAGTGGTCTACCTTCTATAAGCCACACCCTACCTATCTATAGTTACCTCCCAGTTAATCCATATCAATAGATCTGTCCACTGATCAGGTTAAAGCTCTCATAATCTGCTCATTTAAACTCTGAACCTTCTTGTATTGTCTCGCACATGAGCTTTTGGAGAATCCTTCATATCTAAACCATAATATAAATCATAATAGAGTTGTGACTTTATTTTTCCCTAAACAACTTAATTTCTGTTTGCATCTCTATTTTTACTGGTGTTTTAGTCATATTTTTCACTGCTTTGACTAAAAGGCCTGACAAGAACAACTTTAGAAAAGGAAAAGTTTACTTAGAGGCTCACAGTTTTGGAAGTCTTAGTCTGTAAATGACTGGTTCCATTCCTCAAGGCTCTAGGTGAGGCTGAACATCACGGTGGAGGAGTGTGGTGTAGGAAAGTGGCTCCACACATCACACCAGAAACAGAGAGGAACTCTCACTGCCGAATACAAAATATATACACCAAAGACGGACATGTCCCCCAATGACCCACTTCCTCAAGCCACACCCTACCCACCTTCAGTTACTTCTCAGTTAATCGCTATCAGAGGATTAATTCACTGATTGGGTAAAGGCCTCACAACCCAATCATTTCTCCTCTAAGCCTTCTTTCATTCTTTCACACATGAGCTTTCAGGGTCACGTGCTATCCAAACCATCCATAACAACTGGGATTGAAGGAAGTTAATGGAAGACAAGCAGGAATGACTTTATAATTTTCACCCAATACAAAATGAAATGCAAGCCCCTTGTTCAAAAAGCACTAAGCATTTCAAGATGGTGACAGAAGAACCTTAAACTGACTGGTGGACACTTTTGAGCAGAATCCAATAGGAATTTTAAGTCACAAACCCCTGAAGCTGACATTTCAGTTGATTTTAGATTCTTCCCATTCCTGTGGTTACGTCTAAATTCTGATGGGCTTACATAATACATGCTATGGGCAGGGGGCATCTAATCTGGCGTGCCCCTTTCTGTGACATCTGCTAAGACACTCAGTTTTTCTCCCCCTTTATCATTGACCCAAGCAGGTCGCCTTATGATCATCCGTGGAGCCATTCTGCTGTCTGTCTCTGCTGCTCTCGTGCATGAGAGAAGAACTTTGTGTATTCCACACCTACATGCATCCCTGCTTTTTATCTCACATCTCTCCAGGGGTTTTGCTCCAGTTAGGACTAGGCGTGAGGGGTAGGAAACACAGGGCTTTATTTGAGAAAATCTACAACAGCTCCAAGTTACCTAACATACAGCAAGCTTATGTGTCCCAGTCCTGGAGATTAGTATTTTATTGAAATAGTTTCTATGGCCTGAGTTTTTTGATTTTCCCCTAAAGGCCCAAACAATGGTATCACAAAAACCAGGATGGGAGTCCCTTCTCCCTTCATTCAACCTTTGTCATTCCCTAAAATAAGGAACATCCAATAAAAAAAAATTATCTCAATAAAAATTATGAAGGGGGTAGGGCAATGAGAAAAGCTAGGAAGGAAAAAGAAAGGGCTAATTTAAATGCATTATCCAGCTACCTATGACATTCTCAGGGTGGGAAAGAATATGTCTGTGAACCTCCCAGCGGGCAGTGATCTCACCCGCTCCTCGGGTATCTGATGCCACTAAGGTGAGAACAAGGTTCGTTACCTTAAATGTCCCTCAGTGTTTGAAAAATTGAAGCACACCCAGATCAATCACTTTGTAACTCATATTAACCAAATTATTTTTCCTAAGAGGCCTACAGAGCCAGAAGAATTTTTGTTTCCATTGCAGATTCAGGTGAGCCACAGAGATGCTAAGTTACTCCCTCATAGTCACACAGTGAGGGAGTCACGGACCCAGGATTATAATTCAGACCAGGAAATTCCAGATCCTTCCTCTGATCCACTATTTCCTCCAACTTCTCCAAGCAGCATGCAAATTTTGCCTTGATGTAACTCTCATCTCCAGATATTCATATTGCATGAAGCTCATTATTTCTACCAAATGCCAGGAAAACTTCCAATTTCATGGCTACCTGTACTTCCTCTCTGCTTCCTCTTTAAACCACTCTCCTCACTCCAAATACCCACAAACAGATCTGGAGTTCTCTTTCTTATCCTTTCTTATTTTTTTTTAAAAACTTGACAATTCCCTTCAACCTTTAAATGATATATATAGCACATATAAGATCAACTATTATCAGTTATTAATATAATAGTTAAACACTATTAAGAATAGTAATAGGGCTGGAGCAGTGGCTCAGTGTTTACGGTGCTTACCTGGCATGCAAGAGTACATGAGTTCAATCCCCAGCACCATGTACACAACTAAGTTGCAGAGCAATGAAACCCATATAAATAACTAAATAAAATTGATTCTCTCTCTTTCTCTTTCTCTCTCACTGTCCATCTCTTTAAAAAAAGAATAGTAATAATAATCAAAACCAATAGTCATCTTATATATACTCATTATTCTAAATTATTCATGTATGTCGATCCCTTTTCAAATAGCAGTTTGCTGATTATAAGAGTTTCCTGTGATTTGACAGGAACCGCAGTCACACTGATGGAGCCTCTCTCCTCAGGTTCTTCAAAAGTTTGTGCTCTTTGGTGGTTATAACCTTCCTTTTTAACAAAGGAGACGAACTGGGTCATGCTATCTCCAAATTTCATATTTATAATAGACATTTTGCTTTCTGGTTTTCTTTTGAACAATAATTCGTATAATACATAGCTAAGAAATTAATTGGATCAAACCCATTTATTCTATCATTTCAACATTCAGTCTCCTAACTGGGGCTGGGTTGAAGAGGGGGAGGGGGAAATGCCGGCAGCAAATGTCAGACAGGCACACGTAGGAAGAAACTAAAAATGCAGCTGTGCTGGACTGGCACCCCTCTGAAAATGGCCCCAGGAGACAAGAACCTGGAACAGGAAAGCTCCCCCGGCACAGGCTCACCCCCTGGCAGAACAACTTAATGGAGAATGTGTTAATGCATCCAGGGAGCAGGGCCTTGACTTCCTAATCTGCACTTTGCACTGCAGGCATCCGCATCTCTTCATGAGGTAAACATGAAAATGAATTGCTCCCTACCACCATGACGCTGGTACCGGCTGCGTGGAGATGTATGTTGTACAGGGGGAAAGTTAAAGGTCTCTTCTGCATGGGTGGTAGAGGAAATCTGGATTCGCATTCTTATAGCACACTGTGAACAGCATTTATAAGAAATATCCTATATTTAGAAGTTGCTCTAGGTAGAGCCAAGTTTCTCTTAAATAGAGACTTAGAAATGCGGGAAGGATAACATGATATGGCATTTCATTCATTCATGGATTGGAAAGTATTCATGAATGATAACAAGGATATGGACACTTTTTCATTTGATTTTACTTTTTTGATCTGAAAACTCCACAGAACTCTAAATATGGGAAGTATGACCATACAACTAGATCCACCAGAATTACTATGATTTCTGTGTCCTGTTCTGGGTAATTATTAAAAGCATCTGTGCTGCTCTTGAGTGGAATTCTAGTTAGGCTATTAAGTGAATGGCCACTGTAGGGTGAGAGATGCCCAACATCTTTCTGTGGAAACTGAACTGCTCTTTAATCCTCAAAGTCTGCTCAAGTAGCAGCAGTTAAATATAAAAATATGTCATCAGCATCCTTTTCCTGGTTCATTTTTTCCTTCTTTCCCTGATCCCTAATTTTCCCTCTACTTCTGAACTCCATGAATTTGGTATTCTACTCTGCATCTTCTTACCCTTTCACTCAAATCATCACCACATTTTAAAAATCAGACACATAGATAGGCGCAGTGGCACAAGCCTGTAATCCCAGGCAACACTAGAGGTTTAGGCAGGAGAATGGAGAGTTCAACACCAACTCAGGAACACAGCAAGACCCTGTCTCAAAATAAAATAAAGTAAGCAGATGGGCTGGGGATGTGGTCGATGGTTGAGTGCCCCTGGGTTTAATCCCTGGTACAAAAACAAAACAAAGCAAAACAAAACAAAATGAAACCAGACCCATGTCCCCATGTCTTGACCCCTAGCCTAACTCAAGCTAGTTCTGAGCATCAGTCTGGGAAGACTAACTGCTGTAACCACCAGAAAGTTTCCATGGGTTACACTAAAATAGAAGTTCACTTCTCACACATGCATTAGCTCTACATGAGCACTCTTGGCCTTGGGGTTCTTTTGGGCAGTTATTTTCCAAATGTTGATTCAAAGAATTCCCTCATCATAAGATGAAGCCATAAGGCTTCACTGTCTCCCAGAAGCAGAGGTTCCTTTGCTTTAAGCCTATAGATGAGGACAAAGGAAAATGAGACCAGACCTACAAACGGCATGCATTTCACTCACCAACAGTCTATTGGAAAACTGTAGACAAGGAACACATCACCATTGTAGTTTTCTGAGAAAAAGAGGAAACTGGTTCTACAGTTGGCTAATGTCTTCCACATGGTCCTTCCATACCAATTTTGTTCTCTCTCACACACAAAGAACACGTCTCCTCTCCTAATGGGAGATAACATCCAGTTCCGGTATTCACTTCAAAGTCCCGAGTTTCTGAGGGATAAGTCCTTCCTGCCAGGTTCAGACTTGGATGCCTGTGATACAGTTTCACAGGGAGAAGAAGACAAATCATCTATACCCACCATAATACCCAGTGTGCCGAGGAGAAGTATGGAGAGGAGAGCTACTGTTATCCACTTGGCAAGAGGAAGAGTGGGGAATTCTGAAATCCTGTTGGATAGACATTTAGAAGAGCTTTTTTCTGTACTGTAGGAGAGGGTGTTCCTTCAGTATACTCATTCTATTTTCAGGGACAAAATCCCTGTCCCTCATTCTCTCATTCCATGTGATCTCTGACTCTATCCCTAAGAAGATTTTTTTTTTTTTTTGGTACCAGGGATTGAACCCAGGGATGCTTAATCACTGAGCCACATCCCCAGCCATTATCATATTTTATTTTGAGACAGGGTCTTCCGAAGTTGCTGAGGCTGGCTTTGAACTTGCGATCCACCTGCCTCAGCCTCTTGATTTGCTGGGATTAAAGGTGTACATCAGCACCTGGCTAAGGAGGCTCAGTCTTGACCCCACTTTCTATGGCGATCTTTTGTATCTAACCTTAGGATATATATGTTCTCCTTGGGGAATGCATAACCTTAGCAGCCTGTTTCCTTTCATAGTTTTCTGATCAGTTTGCTTCGACTCAGTTCACTGAATCCAGTTCTTTTCCACATGTAATTTTCAAGCATGTCTTATTTCTCTGCTTTCCATCCCATTCCTGTTTCTCCTCCTACCCCACCCCTTCTTCTCTCCCTCCCTTTAAACTTAATGGTAACTACCTCGAGGCAATCTGCAGGAAAATAAAAGTATAGAAGATAATTAGTCTGTTATTTGACACAATATGGTATTAATAGTCCCCAAACCACTATCTATTATTATAAAAGGTCTAGAAGCACTTGGTTTCCCAACTTCACAAAGCCTCAAATTTCTGGACTATTTTTCTTCCTTTTCAATATTGTTTGTAAACTGACTAATTCTTTCCTGAGCTCAACTCTTTCTTGAGATATTTTGCTAAAAGAAAAACCAGCTTACATATTCTAATACTTTTTTTTTCTCAATCTCTTCTATTAGAAACAATCTTGCGGGGCTGGAGCAGTGGTTTAGCGATTACAGTTCTTGCTGGCATGCATGAGGACACGGGTTCAAACCCCAGCAACACGTACACAATAAAGTTTTGGATCTCTTTCTCTGCCCCTCTCTCTTAAAAAAAAAAAAAAAGAAAGACAGAAAGAGAGAAAAAGAAACAAATTCATTAGGAAAGTCTGCCCTCCAGATGATTGCAGGCCCAGGTCAATAGCGTTTTCCATTTCCACAGGAAGGGTTATCAGCTTCTTAGCTTCTGCCCTCTCACTCCTCATTGCCCACTAAGTCAATGCCAGTTACATTCTTGTTATGGTAGCACCCAATTTCAAAATATATATTTCCAGGTTCATCAAGAAAGACTAATTAGGGGCTGGAGCGGTGGCTCGGCAGTACGGTGCTTGCCCGGCATGTGCAAGTACACGAGTTCAAATCCCAGCACCCATGTACACAACTAAGTGTCAGAGCAATGAAAGCCATGTGAAAAACTCAATAAAAATTGATTCTCTCTCTCTCTCTCTCTCTCTGTCCTTCTCTCTTAAAAAAAGAAAGAAAGAAAGAAAGAAAGAATAACTACTGTTACAAACAAGTAGAAAAAAACCAGGGGCTGATGACCATAAAGACTTATTTTTAATTCATGCAGCCTCCCCAGGATCAATGACCCTGATGAAGTATCTGTCCTGGGGTCACTTCTTTAAGAGACAATTCAGGGATTTAGAATAATTTTTTCACTTTGTGGATCTGCCATTTCCTGGAAATTTAGAATCCTTTGTACTCAGTGTTGTGGATGAGTGTTTTAGAAACAAGCATGGTGTGTAAGGGTAAGTTGTGGAAGAATATCACTTTATTTCTGCCTCTTTCTCATTGGCCACAGTTTATCTCAGTCCCCCACTTCACTGCAAGAAGAGCTGGTAAATATCACTGAATTCCATGCTAAGGAAACAAGGGAAACTTACTCTGGTAACTGCTCTGCAGTTTTAGACTGGGCTCTAATATAGTTTTTCTCTGCACGCTGAGCTCAATATGAAGCTTTATCACAGGTGTTGCAGTTAGAAGAGGACTTCTCTTCCTGGCTTGGTGTGATGAATTTCGTTTTTTCTTCCTTTGATAGAAAGCCATTTAGTGCTTGTGTGTAGTGATACCCAGCAGTGCTGTGTCCCTGCTATGTTCCTAGGGTGTACAGTTCCTATAGCCCAAGCAGAGTACTGGTGAGTCACCCCAGGTGTGCGTACCATGCACTCCATGCCTCATGCTGGCAGCAGCATCTGACTTTTCCTGAACACCCACCCACCAGTCTCAGCTGACCTACACCATGGTTTCCACATGATTGTGGACCAACTCCAACCTGAGCAAGCTAGCAAACTTCTCCACCACTCAGTTGACTGCAAACACACTTGTCTGATAAGTTCTGAAACCTAGGCTCTAGGGATTCAAAGTGGTCCACTTTGGACATTATCTCTCAACTCTAGAATGCCCTTTGAATAGAGTTCTCTTTACATCTTTATAATTTCTCTACCATAATTTAATAATTCTGTATGATAAGCTTCCCTTGTTCAGACGACTGTGTGTTTATGCCTTCTGGTTAGACCCAGAAGGCTGGATTTGGTGATTGTGAAGCAGTTCCTGTCCTAGCTTGAGTCATACACATGAACTCCAGACTGTTTCTTTCAAGGTTTATAGCCCAAAGCATATTTCATGGACAAAAGAACTGACACTCAGGCCTTCTGATTCTAAATCAATAAAAGGGATAGAAATCAAGGCAAGTGAAATTTTGAGTAGAAAAGTTTAAGAACAGCAGTATTATTTCTAAAGACACTGATTCCTCACCAAAGACATTTAGAATGATAAAATGAGCTATGAAACATTAATATAAAATAAACAGTTATCATGCTCAAATATTGAAAATACTGTACTTTGAAATGGCCAGATGTAGCAGACCTAAATATTTTTTTAAAGAGAGAAGGACACTGAGAGAGAGAGAGAGAAAGAGAGAGAGAGAAAAATCAATTTTTATTGAGTTTTCCACATGGCTTTCATTACTCCGACACTTAGTTGTGTACACGAGTACTGGGGTTTGAACCCATGTACTTGTGCATGCCGGACAAGAGCCATAACTGCCAAGACACCACCCCAGCCCCAGAAATAGACCTAAAATTTAAGAAATGATTATTGATTATTCTCATCCATTTCTGTGTATAATGTTTTCTACTGAGACATAATTCAAATACCATAAAATTGACTCTTTGAAATTATACAATTCATTAGTTTTTAGCATATTTACAAAGTATGTTAGTATCACCTTTATCTAATTCAAGAATATTTTTATTACACTGAAAAGTAACTCCATACCCATTAGCATCACTCTGTTTCTCCCTCCTCTCAACCACTGGAAATCACTATCTACTTTCTTTATGTGTACATTTAACTCTTCTGCATATGTCCTATAAATGGCATCAGACCATATATAGTTTTTTGTTTAGCTTCTGTCATTTAGCCTCACACTTTCAAGGTTCATGCATGAAGTAGAATGTTGCATATATTTTTAATTGCTGATTTTTATAATTATTGAATACATGCATTCACAGAACCTATCTCTACACTAGAACATGCATCTAGTTTCTATTTTTGTAAAGCAAAGGGATTAACTATGAGAGGAAGAGTAAAAATCTTATATTTTCATCAAATTCTGAATGCAAGCAGAAAAGAAAGTGAAAAATACCTCCAAACCTGCCTTTTAAATTCTCTCTCAATGTATACTGCTACTCATAATCAACACTTACATAACACTTCAGAATTTCAACACGTTTTTATGTTGAATGCCAAAGGTAACACCTACTGAGGAATTATATGCTGTGCTTTAATTCTAGGAGACTGTAGGAAAAGTATAAATAGCACTACTACTTTTTTTTTAGTTGTTAGTATCACACATCCTAAATATATGCTAATAAAACCTCTAGTGTTTCTGTGAAAATGCTTCTGTGAATAGAGACTGGCAAAAACTGACATAGGATCTTGCTCCTTGTTTTTCTTTTTCTTTTTTGTTTTCAGAGAAATTCTTAAAAATGGGTTAACTCTGAACATTTTCTAAATGAGGAGCATGATCTAATTTTACATTGGAGAGCCCCATATTCTAAGAAGGGAGAGGAGAGGAAAGAAGCAATGCCATCCTCACAATCATATCTATAATCAATGTTTTTTCCAACCTTATCATCGGAGTTGCCAAAAGTTATTATTCCTCAATACTAATAAAATTCTAGTCTATGTTTAGAAAGGATTATTTGCAAAACTCCTTTGAGATATGAAGTAGGAATATTATTACAGCTGGAGAGAGATGATGGTAAGTTAAGTGACTTGCCCAAGAAGACACATTAAATCAGATTTAGGATTTGGGAATAAACCTTGACTTCCCTCTAAGACTTTCTCTGTGATACCATGTGGCCTTTCTGAGCCACTGGAAGTTTCCCCATTAACCTTGTAGTTAATCTTTATGTTTTATAATACCTTTTCCAAATACATAAATATAATCTTTTTAATAGAATTTATCAGGCAATGTAAGTTAAAGAAATCCACTCCTAATAAAGACCAGAGAGAATGCACTCTATCCACAAGATATAGGAAACCCTGTAACTTAGACTAATGACTTCCATCTGCCCCTAGTAACTGATATGGGGTTATCACATGGACTTGCATATTACCCTTATGATTTGGGCCTGAAACATAAATATGTTAGGACTACTATCTAGAGTTTTTCATAATGGGAGCAATATGTGGAATATAATATGGACTCCAAAAAATTTCTTAGTGAACTGTGAGTCAGGAAAGATGATGATTCTTCCCAATGTTGAAGATACTTTTCCAAAAATTATATTTGTCATGCTCTATGTAGTCAGTTGCACATCTATTAACTACGTTTATACAGAGAGGCGACTATACTTCACAAGATGTTTCATATAACAAGGTGACTGCTCCCCAGATGCAATCCACACTACCAAGTATTTCATTTGCCTCAACGTGCTCTTCTGGGTCTCCGAAGAATAAGCCCATTCACAAGCCTGGTCCAATACTTCCACCATCCTTCCTAGGTTGAATTTTCCATCTCTGTGTGTAAAACAATTACGCTATCACTGTTCCATAAGTACTTTGGCCACACTATTAAGACATCAAATTCCTTATTGTTTCCTATCACAGGACCCACATGTAGAGACAGTGATCCACTTCTTACGTCCTGAGCTGAGATATAGCAAAATTACACAGGTATTTGCAAAACTGCTGCTGACCCAATCATAAGAATAATAACCTTTTCCACCATTAAAATATGATAATTATCATCTCAACATGAAACAATTACACTTAGAAAAATTTTCTAGGAAATTTTAAGAGGTTTGCCCAAGAACTATATATCCTAGCATTAGAGGCAATATGAAATTGAGAAACTGAAAAATCAATTATCAATTATCAGAATGCCTTTAGTATATATGTGTATTAAGTATAAGGAACAAAGAATTCCACTCTGCCAGTCAAAGTAACATGATCATATATGTATATACATATACATTATTCATATATATGCTATGTATCACATATACATATATGTGTCTGTGTGTGCGTATGTATATATAAATGTTTATAAATTGTGTCATACAATCATCAGACGGTCAAGTCTAAAATCTGTAGGGTAGGCAGGCTTAAGCTTAGGTAAGAGTTGATACTGTAGTTTTGAAGCAGGATTTCTTTCATAGAAAATATTAGTTTTTCTTTGTAAGGCTTTCAACTCATCAGGTAAGGCCCCACCCAGATTATTTAAGGTCATTTCATTTACTTAAATTCAACAGATTTTAGATGTTAATCACATTTTGAAATGCCTTCACAGCAACACTTAGATTACTATTTGAATAAAAAACCAGGAATTATAGCCTATCCAAAAGTAAAATTAACCATCACAGTCCTCTCTTTGACAACTTGACTCTGGTTACCTGTATTTAACCATGCTTAATCTGCAGAGAAGCATGTAATAAGATCTTAGCTCTGCTCACCATGAAATAACTACCCTGTACATAATCAAAATCATGCTAACTAACAATTTTTCCAGGAGAGAATGCAAAGTCCTTGGGTGATGTTTACCCTTCTCCTTCATTTTCTGTAACTTTGAAGCTGTGATGTAGAGTTAACTATTATTAATGTATCTTTTATTGTGTGACAATGGGAAAAAGGAAGACAATAATATATTTGATATATTTATACACACACACTCAAAAACATATTCATAACAAAATAAGGAAGAAACACTAATAATAATTGCAGTCATCAATTCTGCAACTGATTATGTGGGCCCATTTCCCCACTTCATCCACTGTACAGTGAATTCTTGGATTAGAAGCAGTGCTGTGTACAATACTTGGTGATGATTAAGGCATTCAGAATGTCCATGTGTGGTAATTATGGCAGAAGATTTGTGTTCAGGGAAGGCAAATTCATAGCCAAAGAACGTGTCTACACCAGGAAACTAACACTCACAATATACACCTTTATCCTCTATACCAGGGATAATAACTGATCCACACAACAAAAACTCATATTGGCCACCGAGGACAGATAATGAGCAGCAAAGACTGTGGAAACTTTGAACACATTGTCTTTGATCTATAGTAGGAACATATTTCTGTAACTTATACTGCTGAGAAAAAAAACTACAGAAGAATTATTGTTTTATATCTGGAAACTGTATTCTATTACCTCAAAATTAACTGCAGAGCCAAACAGAAATTTCCCGATATCTAAGAAAGGCTAAACATAGAGAAATGTCTTAATGAAAATAAAGGTTAATGTTCAGAACTATTTCAGAAAAATAAAGTGTAATTGGACACCTTGCTTTTATTGCAATGTTTATGTAATATTGCACTTCTCTTCTGAAGATAAGAATGACAGGTATTTCATGTGTTTCTCTGTTTTTAGTGAGGATTAAATGGGGGAAATGCATACAAAGCATTAATATCAGTATGTGGAACTTAGAAACTGGTTAAATTCATTACAACAAAAAGGTATCTATATACATCAGGTTTCACAACAATCCTGTGAAGCAGTTTATAGGTAGCTGTATTTTATAGATGAGGAGGCTGAAAATGATAGAAATAAAATACTTTGCTGAAAAGTTAAACTTAAAGAGACGACCATGATTCTGGTTTTCTTCCTTACAAATAATATTCACTGTGTATTCATTGTGCCTAAGTGTATGTGTTTGTGATTTCAAAATAAATATAGGTTTATTGTAAAAATAATTTTAAAAACAGAAACACAGAAAAAAGAAAATTAACCACCTTTGTTTTTATATTTATTATACATCATCACATATCAGTATAGGTAATACAATTAATAATAACAATACTAATAGCTAACCCTTACTGAGTCCTTTTACAAATCGGAACTTTCTCCAAGTACTTCACATAGATTAAACCATGCAGCTCTGACAAATACTTTGGAGGGCAAATACTCTTATCTCCCTTTGGCAATGAGGAAACAGAGACCTGGAGAGATCAACCAGCTTTTCTGAGGTCAATAGTTTTCTGAGGTCAATAGTTGAGGCCACTTAGGTCCAAAATGGCTGACAATAGAACTGGTACTTTTGATCACTGGGCTAGTAACCACAGTACAGACACATATTGTTATGTTGGAACCATCCTGTATGCTTCATTATAGAGGAACGATGTTACTATCTTTTTGTGTCATTAAACATATTCTACATACTGATGTTCATTGGCAACATACTATTACAACTTAAACAGTGTAATAGTATTATAAATTGCTGAATGCTTTGAGTGGTTGCCTTTTATGGCAGTTAATTTTATGCATCATCTGGACTGGCTAAAGTATGCCAAATTGCTGGAAAAATATTATTTCTGGTTGTGTCTGTGAGGGTGTTTCCAGAAGGAATTAGCAAATAAAACAGAAGACTGAGTCAAGAAGAGTGGGCATTATTCAATCCATTGAGGAATGGAAGGAAGAAGGAATGAAAATTTTCTCTCATATTGGTCTGGGATGTCAGTCTTCTGCCTTCATATATCAGCACTCCTGATTCAGATTTCCAGTGGGACTTACTCCATTGGTTCTCCTGGTTCTCAAGCCTGCAGACTTACCCGGAACTACATCAGCAGCTGTCTTCCCCCAACCCCTTGCAGAGGACAGATCCTGGGACTTCTCAGCCTCTATAACCAGGTAAGCCTATCCCTCACAACTAATCTTTCTACAAACCTCTCTATATAATTTCAGTTCTCTTCTTTTGGAGAACCTGGCTAATACACTCTACTCCACATTTAATAATCTGAATTTATTATTAATCGCAAGAGTGTCTTTTTCCTCCTCCTGTCCAGGAACAAAGGTGTAGTGAGGCTCCCTGCATGTCCACCCTGCAACTCAACTCAAGGCTTCTTCCAAAACTATCTTTGAACTGTTCGAGATTTGTAGTCAAACGTTTTTTATCACACATTCCAATGAAATTAGAGATCTGTTTGCTAATTTTACTTTGTGAGAAATAGAATTATCACAATTAATGCCTATGGAAATCCCAAATTCTCTTGAGTCTTAAATTTTAAGTACAAAATAAAGCATCTGTTGAATAGAGCAAATAATACCAAGTGTAAAATTTTGGGGGAAAAAAAGGTAGGTTTTCTGATTTGCTTACATATTTTTTTTTCAAATAGATGACTACAGATCCACCAATTTTTCCAGTGAAAATTATATTTTGCCTTTCAATGTAAATATCAATGCAAAGATAACAGGGCTTCAACCTCAAGTAACATTTCATAAAGTACAGATAATCAGTTATTAATAAAACAAAGTGGAAAATATCAAGGAAAGGAATGACTTCCTTAGTTTTTTTCCCCCAATTAACACATTAGTAGATGGACTTGGAAGAACATCATAATCTGGGAAAGAGTATTAAGCTGAAATCTGGGAAGACTTTCCTAGGAGTTTTCCTGCTTGCTACTGTTTTTGTACATTCAAAGTATTTGAAGATGAAACTCAGGACATGGCACCATCTAGAAGCCAAAAAATATTTATTTTTATGGTCTGTGCTCAGGCTTTTTGTTGGAAGTTACCCAGAACCCTATGTTCCCTCCAGCATGGTAATCTCTGAGGCCAGACATTGAGGAGTTAAAAGAGGCCAGCGTGCAGGGACAGCTGGAGATAATTATTTACAATCAAAGGACTTGCAGAAATTTCAGCAGGAATGGCAGGGTGAGGTGTCTGCCTGGCTGGATTATAGGAGGCATCCAGAGACAGAAGCAACTGTGTTTAAGTAATAGTAAGGGAATTTTGATCTTATTTTAAGACCTAGAAAAGAGAGTGTGATTGGTTTGAACCTGGTTTAAGAAGTCCAAAGGTAAACAGTTTGAACTCTTTTGTCCTGTAAATGGGACATGAGAAGGATTCGTTAAGGCCAAAGGGCTTTGTGTATCAAACACAAGATTGGGTTTTACTTCTTAAATTCTGCGGGATAATTTTGTACTCCTGTTTCCCAACAGGAGCAATTAGTCTGAGATCCTATAGATCTGACTTCATTCTTTGTATTATTTTCCCTAAAATCTCTACATAAAACATTCTAACTTTCAACTGCTTTCATCAATTCAGTTTTCCTACAAGTCCTAAATTATATTTCAGCAACTGCCATTTCTTCTCGTAGGTCCAAGATTCATGAGGCAAATAAATATTTCTTCAGTGAGAAGTGTATTGTAACCAGAACTATTTTAAGTAGATATCAGATCTCTGAAGTCTTTAAATTGGATTTTCTTCTCAGATACATATTTTTTCCATTTAATAACACACATAAAACGGATTCACTGCATTATATTTGGTACCTAAACCTTGACTTGTGGAGAAACCTTTCCTTGATGAACTCCAATCCAGAACTATGATCACTCTTTTTTTTGATTTATCTATAGTGTTAAGAAATAAGCTCTAAACTTTACAACATTAAACACTTTATCAGGTAACCACAGAATTAAGCATACCAGGCAACTTGAAAGAAGGGATGCTTCCTTCAAAGCTGATAGCATTAGATGTTACAAGATAAAATGGGGGAAAAAAACCTCATGTACAAATGCCTGGGGCAAGACTTAGACAGCCAGTATAAATGACAACTTTTTCATTTATGATACGGAATTTGTGGGGGGCGAAGCTCATGGTGGAAGTCAGAAACTTTATACACAAAAGCACTGTGAGAGCCGAAGCTGTGTCTCCCTTCCTTAGAAACTGTCAATGGCTCCCCATTGCTCACAGGATAAGTCCACACGCCTTAGAATTCACAGCAGCTCTTTATGTGTGTTTCAGACCGGCCTCGGCCGGCCACTTCTCCTTATATTTGTCCCATATGCCTGTGCTCCCTCTAGCCCTTAAAAATGCCATTTGTTTCTTATTCTTGAACTTTTGATTTTGCTATGTCTTTTAATTCCCATATCCATCCTAATTGCACAACCTGGAAATTTCTATGCTGCTTTTAACAGCAGCAGTAGAAATCTTTCTTTCTTCTAGCCACATCCTTAAACTAAGGTCTTGTGCTTTCCACCTCTCTTCAGCAAACACCAACTCACTCTTCCTCCCACTTGTCTGAAATAATCCATTGATCATCGGTGTATCCCTAGCAGTACACACATATCCCTATCCTTCATTTGTTCAGTAATTCAGGCACTAATTCATTCACATATCGCTTATGAAGTGTGTATTGAGTCTTTTCTGTAAAAGGATGGTCAATCGTTGCTCTAAATTCTGGGAATTAAGTAGTGAACAAGAAAGATTGGTGATCTCACAATCTCTTCTTACCTTGAATTTTTTTACATTTTGTTAAGATTAGCCACTTTTCTGTCTGCTAAGGGGCAACTTATTAACAATCTTTGAATAAACAAAGCTGAGTCATGTGGTTAATATTTGTGAATGTAATGATTTATCTAAATCTATTTGCTCTAAATAAAGCTTTCTTGCCTACTATAACATTTCTCTTGGAATTCTCACAACAGCCCTATGAGGTAGACATTCATTGTTCCCAGAAAAGGCAGGAAATCTGCCTCTGGTCAGTAATTGAGTAGCAAAGTCAGAAATTGAACTCACTATGTTGACTCCAGGTTAAAGCAAGTGAATGAATGAATGAATGAATGAACACAATGTGACAGAAGTCAGTTCTTTGGTGCTCCGTGTAAGCTGGACAGGTAGTTGCTGACCTACAGAGAACTATTCAAGGAGGATAAGTCTCCATGCTTGGTAGAGAGCAAGTAGCTGCATATGTTTGAAGAGTTTGAAGCTTATGCTAAATGTATGTCTGTTATGTACTTCATCACTAAAGCCAAATCTCTTGTGCACATTAAAAATGCTGGACTTACTCATATTTTACACTCTTTATAGAAATGATTTTTGGATTCCCTTCCAAAGAGAACAATTTCTAACCAGATTTAGCAAAGAAATCCTGCTTTTCTCACCCTGGGTCATGCTCTCTAGTTTCCTGGTGAGAAATTGCTCCATTTCCAATTAGTGTCTGCAGTTCAGTGTCTGCCCCTGTGGCTTTTGCTGGAGACCACCATTGGTCTTGTGGGGAGGCCATGTCGTGCTGCTGGAGAGTGACGGACCATCTTGGCCTTTGAAATTCCTCCCACTGTCTCATCCCCAAAGCCAGTTTCATTACACATAATTTAAACATCAGACCATGGCTAATACACTACCTATAGTTGGGGAAAGCCTTTTCAGGCCTTTCTCTTTAATTATGCTTCAGATATCTAGAAACTTTATTTGCATTTAAGATTTTAAAATGTAAATAGTGAAGAGAAAAAACCATACATACTATGCCTGAAGTCTGAGAGAGTAGTTTTGACTGAATGTTAAAGATGACCCTGTGTTTCCCAACAAGTTTATCATTCCTCTTGGATTCCCCATTCTTTCTTGGATATAATACTTACATAATATGAAGATATCATATGCAACCATTAAGAACAAATTTTTCCCTATTTTCTTATAAAAACAGATGCAAAAAGTCCTGATCACTTCTTTGAAATAGTTCATTAAGTATTGACTAAATGTAGATTTCAATTACATGTGTCAGTATTATCACCTTTGCCCTTAACTTCTCTACATTATTTGTTGAATATAGGAGACTTTTACAAAAATAATTTTCATAGGGTAGGGGCTGAGGGGTGGCCTCCTTTGCCCTTGACTTTGTATTTTCTGTGACCAAATATCATTAGTGTAAGCTCCAGGCCTCTCCCCACCCCCATACTCCTTCTGAAGGATGAAGGAACTTCTCAGGCTGGTGAATCTGAATGGCTAGGCATGCCTAGCTCTGTCCTTCCCTTTTTCCTTCTCTGTAGGATGTGCCTGTCTGAAGATAGCAAGTGCTTTGGTCTGTGTGAGTGAGAACAGCTTCTCTTAGAGTTTGAAGTTCACAATCTGCCCAACCAGACACAGTGACTCTGGATTCAAAAGTTGGGAGAGAGGTGTTGCATTGGGGGCTGATTCAAAATGCAGCATTATCTTGGAACAATGAAATGACAAGCTCTATGACGAAGTAAGTGTTCTTGAAATTTAGTCTATGAAAAAGTTATAAACGAAATGCTGATATAGTTTTAACTTTAGATACTGACTCTAAAATTCAGTGACATTAAATCTATGTAATTCCAAACTCTTTCTGCTAGAAATATGTGTTGAAATATATGGCATTACCTTATCTAAAAAAATGTGAAGTAAACAGTGCAATTGTACAGTACCCTCAAGTTCTTAGGTGTTATATAACTAACTTCGTGACGACACCACTATTAGTATTCCAGATCTGAAGTAAAAGGATACTTGCTCTGAACATAAAATTTGTTCTACTTACACTTGAATTCTGGGAATAAAGACTTTTACATCTGATTTTGTTTTTCTCTAATCTGGCAATGTGGGGAATGATTAAAGCAAAGGTTTACATGTAGCAGAGTAGGGTAATCATTTGCAGTATCTTCCCAGTAGAACATTCTTTCTTCCCCAAGGGAAATAAAGTGTCAGACTTTGAAAAGATGGGGACCTAATACAAATTTCCCTGTGTTTCGTCTGTTGCTGTTTCTGGACACACACACACACACACATACACACCCCAGGCTAGGATTTCTGGAGATTAGTTTTCAGAGTTCCTATCTTGCCCAAAGCACATATTTGAAACTTCTTCTGGAAAGGTTATCAGAGGCAGAAAGGATGTGGAGATATCACTATGTAGGAGTAATGGTGCATAAGCCCAAATATTTATTCTACCCACTGAGCACCAACTATAACTGTAGTTTAGGAAAGAGCTCCTCTATACCTGCCTCTAATGGTGAATGCACCTCCCAGATTTATCAAATGTTCCTGGTTTGAAGATTAATTCCCATTAGGAGATTCCTTAAACTGAAGCTCACTTTGAATCAGATTTATTTGATCCTCATCTCATCTTTACTGCAGTATTGTTAGTAGGTATGGAAATGTATTTTAAATAGAAGCATCATTCATTTTAATGAGAGAAAAAGCCTATAGTGCCCTTGTTGGAAAGATATTTATTTACAGCTCTATAGTCTTTCTCTTTGAAACAAGAATATTTTACAGTAAGATTTAGACAGTTCATACAAAGAAGTTGCTTGTTGCAATTTCACTGCCATAGAAGGTATTAATTCTGCTGGTTTTATTTCCAGATGATTCAGTTAAGAATTATCTCTCTGCTTCTCTATATTATTAATTTTTCTGTTTCCTAAGGGCTGGCAATATTTTATACCTTTAAAAAATATCATCTTCTAAACCCATCTTTTTATCCAACGTAATAACAAGGAACTGGTTAAACTTATAAAATAGAAAAAAAATTTTTTTAAAGAGAGAGGGACAGTGAGAGACAGAGAGAAACAAATTTATTTAGTTTTTCATATGGCCTTAGTTGCTCCAAGACTTACTTGTGTACATGGTGCTGGGGTTTGAACCAGGGTCCTTGTGCTTGCCAGGCAAACGCCGAAACCGCTGAGCCACCGCTCCAGACCCTAGAAAAATTTTTAATATTTAAAATTATAGTGTACAAGTATATTTAAAGTGTAAAAATAAGTGATGTAGAACATGAAAAAATATTTTATGCAAATTTGCATGGCTTAGAGGGGAAAAAATGATTGGATTATGAGAGCCTTAACTCCATCAGGGAATTAATCCTCCGATAGCGTTTAACTGAGTGGTAACTGAAGGAGGGTAGGGTGTGGCTGGAGGCGATGGGTCATTGAGGGTGTGCCTTTTGGGAATAGATTTGGTGTATGGTGAATGGATTCTCTTTCTCTGGTTCTTGATCATCATGTAAGCTGCTTCCCTCTGCCACACTCTTCCACCATGATTTAGCCATGATTCCCTAGGAATGGAGCTGACCTTCTATGGACTGAGACCTCTGTACCCTTAGCCCCAAAATAAACTTTACCTCCTAAAATTGTTCTTATCAGGTCTTTTACTCACAGCAATGAAAAAGATGACTAAAACAGAGGGCATGTTCCTTTGTAAAAAAGTGTTGATATTTTACTCTTACACTTTAAAAATTGTATAATAATCACTAATTTTGCAATTTAAAAATTGAATTTTAAAAGTCTGAACTAAAGAAAAAAATTTGGAGAATAAAAGTGGCAAATTTCTTGTCCTAGTTCTTATAAACTACATGTATATTCTGTCATTATTTCTGTTTTACTTAGGTAGCCACAAAAATATTAATATAACCTTAGAATTTTTTCTTAAGCATACAATGTTTCTTTCAAGTTCATGCTATACATTGCTTTTTCCACCGTTTGCTTAAGATTTTTAACAATGAAAACAATAAACAGTTAACTAAAAATAGAATTAAAAATGAGGATACAAGACTTCCAACCATGAAAGCTAAAATAATTGCAATCTTTCTATATTAAGTTTGTCTGTAAGGTTTTCTTCTTTTTATTTATAAGAAAGAACAGGCCCTTAGGAAAAGCGTTGTTTTTCTAACATTATATATTGAAACAAATATCTCAGGTGGGTGTTGGACAGCGAGTTCAATGATTCAGCTTTATCACTGTTGTTGTCATTTTGTGATTGCATTTAGTAAAAATCTACCTGTATTGAAAGAAAAGGGCAAAATATTAAAATGAGTCTTAACAAAGGCAAGATGTTCATAGTTAAACTATGGAATGCCATATATAAATTTGTGATTTTCTAACTTGGTCCAACGATGAAATTTTAAATTTCACTTTTAAAAGCTTCTCAACATTGCTCCTCTCAATCCAGCTTTTATTGTGGCTTTATACCAGGGCGGTGGGGTCAATGTTTTATATTTGTTGTCTATGAACAGATTGATAAACTTCAGAAACAACCAAAATGGCAAGGTTATAAAATAGGACATTCTCAAGTTCTTTATTTGCAAATGAGGAAAGTGAAATTCAGAATTGTATAGCACAATAAGAAATAACATCTCCTCTGTCCATTCTTCATTTAAAAAATGTCTCATTTAAGATGTACAGTCTATAAGGATACTCATCAATACCTAGGCAAAAAATAGAAATGAAGAAAAAGGATAGATTTGAAATATATGAGCAGTAAAATTGGCAACATATAAAAATATGTTAGCTGGGAGTGGTGGCACATGCTTGTAATCCCAGTGGCTTGGGAGGCTAAAAAAGGAGGATCACAAGCTCAAAGCCAACCTCAGCAAATTAGCAAGGCCCTAAGTAACTTGACAAGACCCTATCTCAAAATAAATAAATAAAAATAAAATAAAAGTGCTGGGGATGTGGCTCAGGGGATGAATACCTCTGGGTTTAATCCTTGGTACCAAAACAAAATAAACAAACAAAAGAAAAAATGAAAACATTAAGTGGGAGACATTTAGAAAAAGGTGGGGGAGTCAAAAATACCTTCTAGATTTCTATTTTGAGCAACTGATTGTATCACTTTTTCCACAGATTATTGTAATAACAGTCCATTTTAAGGGGAAGATGAAGCTTTCTCTGAACATTTTAAAGTACAGCTGCCAATGGGAATCCCAGGTGGAGCAGGCCAATAGAAATTTCAATAAAGTTCTCAATCCAGTCTGAGAACTGAAATGAAGATTTAGGAGTTATGAAAAGTTTGAATGAGAGATAAAACTTCAAGAATAGATGGTACACAAACTGAAGATGAGATGAGCAGTGTGCTCAGAACTCCACCCTGAGGAACACCTGCATTTAAAGTTTAGAAAGCAGAAAGGGAGCCATGAAGATGAAAGGCAAGGTACTGCCAAGAGTACAATTAGAATAAGAAGCAGAGTTTCAAAACAAGTGATCAGTCATCTTAAGTGGCTAAAGAAATGGAGCAGCATGAGGACTGAAAAAGGATCATGGAGTCTGGTGATGAGAAATGTCCAATGGTAACCTTACCAGTGTGGAAATTGCTAAGAAAGAGATTGCAAGGGACTCAGATCCTTGCATAGGAGATAAAACAGAAACGGTATCCATTTCTCTCCTTCGAAGTTTGACTCACTCAGTAGCACACACTGAGGGCAGAACTCACCCTTCAGGCAGGTTGTGTAGCTGCTTAATGGCTGGGCCAAAGCCAGAACTCCCTCTCCGAAGTCCAGACCTAAGACTTTTAGGTTGAAGTACCTCAAAATGAGTGCACTCTTGTACCCGTTTTCCAATTTTCATGACGGTGCAGGTAAGTGTCTATTAAAACTCACACCACAATAAGGTCTGAAGAGGTATAGCATTTAGGTGATTTATTTAGTGGAAGTTAAACAGACCAAAAGAAGCGAAAAAATAAGTAAGACCCTAGTAAAGATTAGTACATGTGCAACTTTTAGGGAGCACTTAATGGAACCAAGTCATCTTGGGGAGTAAAGGTGAATGGACATGTTTTACACAGCATTCTATGGCAACATAAGTCAGTCCTGTGAGCTTTCTTAATAACCAAGGCGCTTAATTCATATTTAAGTGCCAGATTAAAGAAATGAAACACTTAGGGGTACAAGGTATCTGATGCTTCTTGGGGGCCACAGAATTCTTCTCAGCATAGGGGAACTTAATGGAAGAAAAACCCTAGATCTTATAACATGTTCCAGGGATGCAGAAAAGCTATACGTTTCTAGCTTTGTGGGGAGTGGAGGAGATAAGGCTGGCCATGAAGGCTGGAACCAGATAATGAAGGGCTTTATATATCATGCTAAGAAGTCTGGACTTTATCCTTCAGGTTAGCAGAGAGCTATTAAAGACTTTTAAGTAAGGGATTATCATGATCAGATTTCTATTTTCTGGCAGCTTCAGTGTGGAGGAGAACTGAAGTAGGACAAAGATTGGAGTCAAAAAGACCTCATAGTAAGTCCACTTATCCTGTTTCTTCCCTCTGCCTCAAGATTGCCAGGTACCAAAGCTCCAGACCCATTCCTGGCCTCACCTTTCTTTCTAAGACCTACCTTCACAGGTCTGAGTTTTCACTCTACCACACTGACCTCTGTACTCATGTGAACCATTCCTATAGGCACAGAAGTGAGCATGCACACATGTACCCAGAGCATCTTGGATTCCAATTCCTCCTAGGCAGGATCAAGTTTTCCTGTAGTATCCAGATAGATCATCTTTAAGCCATGTCAAGGAGAAAAGGATGTAAAATATGAAAAGGAATTCCTTGGTAGTCGAGAAGATATTGAAGATGCATGGGATTTGCTCAGGGCTGGGGGTAGGTCATGTGAATTATGAAAATAATAGTCCAGTTGTTTTCATGAACTTAATGTGAAAGGTTTCTTTTTTCTGTATCTTGACAGTATAATTCTTACAGAATGCATGGAAATGTATGAAGAATCCAAAAATTCAATAAGATAAAAGAATTGGAAAATAGTGAACTAAAAATGTTTATGTACACAGTAAATGGTGCATAAAGTGCATTAGAATGCTCAACTGAGGGGCTGGAGTGGTGGTTATTGAGGGGCTCAGTGGTTATTGTGCTTGCCTGGCATGTGTGAGGACACAGGTTCAAATCCCAGCACCAAGTACACAATGAAGTGTAGGAGCAACAAAAGCCACATGAAAAACTAAATAAAATCGATTCTCTCTCTCTCTCTCTCTGTCCCTCTCTCTCTTAAAAAGAATGCTCAAGTGAAAGATTTAGTGCAATAATTACCACAAATCATCCACAGAAGAGATGACTAAGGAATATAGAAATGTCCTTTTCATAGGAAAGAGAAAGAGTGACCTACAGTATCATAAAATATTTGCAAACAATGATTCAAAAGCAAGCAAGCTTCGGGGAGGAGTAACAAAAATGATCTGTCTATTTAACCCCAATGGAGCAAGTGTTTCTAAGTTAATAACTGCAGGGGACAACTAAATACACAGTCCTTGATAATAGCTGTCAGTGTAACAAAGTAGGGAATGATTCAGTCTACATGGATTGGTAAAAGGGAACTTTAACTCACACCTATGTTGTTTTAATATTGGTAATATTGTCTGTGGAAAGTTTTTCAACCCCCTGAAAAAACACAGCCGTATCTGCAGATTTTTGTCTTCTTCATGTTAAAATACAGGAAAGAGTGCAATGATCTGATCTATACCATGAGGTGGAAAGTGGTAAGGTCCATTTCATAGGTCATTGAATCATCAGATGTATACTTGAATGTTGCAAATTTGATACATGACTACGAGTTGCAATGGCACATCTTGTATTTTAGAGGGAAGTTGTTTGCATATGCCACTGCCACTTGAGATGTCTCTGAAAATATTGGGTCTGCACTGAAAGCAATTGATATCCACAGTTCCTTCTGCAATCCTGGGAGAACACACAGGGTCCCTTTCTTACCCTTGTGATTTCTGCGAGGTAGTGAACAGGCTGTCTGTACAGGGAAAGCATGAAATCACAACAGAAAACATCCAACATTGAAGCTACTGGTGGGCATCGAGGTCAGTGGGCTGATGGAGACCAGATAGCAGAAGCAGACCAGATTATGAGCAGAGCTGGGATTTAAAGGTACCTCTTTCACTGCACAAACATTGAAAGCTGGATCAGCTTCGGTTCATGGTGTCAGAGTCTGATAACTCTCCTGTTCACATAAGGTAGAGCACTAATCCTAATAGGGGTTGCTTCCAAATAGTTTCTAAACTTCGTATTGCTTCTACCCTCTAACCTCAATAGCTGAGAGATGATGGGGATAAGCTGCTAGGTTTTAGAGTGTCAGATCTTTGGACCTGAAACATTCTTCCTTCCTTCTTTTCCTTGTAAGGCTGGGACACTTAGTCTTCCAAGTGTCTGCACTAATTAAATGCAGATCTACTATGCCAAAAATGTTTTGAATGTAAAAGATTAATGAGAGAGAACACTTTTGTGAAAGGAGGGAATTGAGACAGGAGAGACCTCTCCTAGTTGGCATGATTTTAAGGGGGAGGAAATCATGAGATATTAGGAACATGAACACTGCATTTTTTTAAAAGAGACACTTGGCTCCACTGAGAAGGAATGAACAAAATATTTCAGAGACTAAGGCAGCAGCCACCCAGGAAGGCTCACTATGATCCTGGGTGACAGATGAGCTGTAACTAGACTGTCTGGGTAAATGAGGGCAAGATTAAGGCCAGCCTACATGTGCCTCTTCTTGCCTTGTTTCCTCTTATTTTGTTTTAAAGCTCACCATAAGGAGAATCCACTGACCATTTTGACCTTTCCTTCCAGGTTTGGCATTTGGAGGAATAAATCAGGATTAGCACTGCCATTAAACTTCAGATATGGTGTCTTTAAGTCAGAAGTAAGGACATTACTGGCAGTTTTAGCACTTGGGACGAGTACTGCATTGCTAATTTGTAACAGTAAGAATTAATCAGTAGGAGAAACTTGATGTTCCTGCAGGCAACTCCAGGCTCCCCAAATATTTTGAGTATTACTTGTTCAATCAGCTGGGTGGTGGGAGGTGAGGAAAGAGACAAAGATTTGTGTTTTGGTAACTTTCCAGCACTCAGATGTCAGCTAACCTTTTGAGAAGTAAAAAGTCCTTTTTTTTTTTCAAATAAAAACATTTAATGGTGGTCAGACTGATGAACATATTTGGAGACACTGAAATGATGTAATAATAGCAACAATGTTATTTTTACAGCATCAGAAGAAAGGAGGAAAACTACTAGCTGCCAAACCCATTGGTCACATTGATCCTTAATAAATCCTGGGTGAGTCTGCCCAATATTAGTCATAGAATTTAAGCCTGTGAATCTGTTAGGACTTAAGATACATTACTTTCAGTTGGGAGGGTAAGAGAAAATCTCTGGCAAATGGTTAAAGGCAGAGTAATTTAGTATACTTTCTTAATGCTTTGAAAAGCTTTTCTGAGACAACATTCTATTTTTTTTTTAGATGAAAATATTGCATTTTCAAAAGAGGCAACTTCTTATCGGGGACATATGGGGGAAGATGCACCTAAGGAAAGTTAAAGCTTTATAAATTCTTTTACATTTTTTAGAAAAAAAACACAAAAAACATATGGTACAATTTCCACACACACTGAATTGTATTTCCTGAAAGCTGCATGTTTCCAACAAGGGCACCTGTCTTGTTTTAGCACATTTTAGGTAATTACATCTCACAATGCTAGCAGCAGTAGATATTATTATCCCCATTTTACAGTAAAATGGAAAAATGACCTTATACTATGATCTAACAAGTTAATATGCTCAATTTGTCTATAGAGCTGGTGAATCATCCCCTTGGATTCCCTCTCTGGCCTGTGAGACTCCAGAGCTGAAGATCCAGAATGTGAGGCTGAACTGTGGAGAATTAGGGTCCTTTGTTGGTGATGGACTTGGGGGTCAGGAGCCCATGGGTTTAGATGGGACAGATGTGGATCCTTCCATTTACCAGCTGTCATTGGTTAGGTTCTGAGCCTCATCTCTGAAAGGAGAAAACTGCTATTGGATAGAGTTTCTGTTAGTATTAAATCATTTAACATAGGTACAATGTAGAGTACACCTAAGTGTTATAAAAAATAATTGCTTTTATTAAAGAATAATTATCAAAATCTGCCTAATCTCTTTTATTTACCCTTGGTCTGGAAATATCTAAACAGGGGACTTACTGTAGACCAATAAGTAATCATTTCTGGGAAAACAACTTAAAATATGAACTGTTAACTCTCATCCCAGGATGAAGCTAATTGGGGATATAATGTCTCTGGGATTTTGGTTCCTTTCCTCTACCTCATACTAACCTCTCACATGAAGTGATTTGGAAAGGCAACTCATGCCACTGCTCTCTAGATTAACCCTTTAAATTACAAAATGCTCTTTATTTCTCCTTGATCCATAAAGATTAGTGGTGTTGTACCAGTATGTCAGCTTCAGCACTGCTTCTTTTTAGCCCTGGTTCAGAGCACATATCTAGGGGAAAGACTGTCTGAGTTTTATGCACTAAAATGGCTTTTTTAAAAACAGATGATGTGCAGAGACCCAGCAAGGAAAGTCTCTACGGAACCCCTCACCACCAATCATCTGTCAGTCTGTTTGAAGTCCATTCAGAATTTACCTATGCCAGAAACTGATTGACCCCACTTGATTTCATATTATTATGACTTTGCTCTCAGAATTTCAGCAGGAAGTCCGTAAAAATCTATGGCTCTTAGTTACATGACAAAAGTTCTTAATAACTGCAGTTTAGTGTCTCTCTCTAACTAGGTTATGGTATCTTTGAAGGCAGAGCCATATCTGCCACATATTAAATGAGGATGAACGATGCAAAGTGATGAAAGAGAAGTTCCTGGCTCTTTCAAGGAGCATACAGTCAGCTGAAGAGAGATTCTGATCTGTGACTCTAAAGCAGTGTTGGTCATGTAACTAGGAGCAAAGATCGGTGTTGTGGAAATTCCATGAACCCAACAGGTGAATAAAATACTAAGTTAAAGATGATCATCAGCTCTCGAAGGTCCATATAATGTTGGCTTTTTTTAGAAAGCAAACCAAATCACTGTGTTTTTTAAAAATCAAAATAATATTTTATTTTATACAACTTTTCTATGGAGAAGTTGTTCACAAAGTCTGTTCTTAGCATGCAAACATATTTTGGTCTAGTCTAGCATTTTTCAACAGTGACTTATGATTTATTACTAGGTCAGGAAATTTATTGAAGGAAAATGACCATCATTTAAAAAAATTAGATAGAATAGAATATATCAAAGATAATACACTTAGTAAAAATGAATTTATAAATATCATTGTTTTCTGCACGCATACTAGGACACAAACGTAGCAAGTATTTCTCACTATGACTTGTAGTCAAAAAGTTTTTAAGTAACAATGTATCTATCTAGTCAACACCTGGAAAACTAAACAGATAGCTTTATAGACCATAGAGAAGCTTGATTTTGTAATGTGCTTTCTCTCTGAAGGGAATGACCTCATCTTCTGGTAATACTTTCCTTTCTAAGTCAAAAATTTTCTCTTGAAGAAAAATATATCCTTCATGTTACTGAAAACACTGTATTGAACATCTGGCTTAGATGGATGGCCACAGCAGGCTTCCTAATACATCATATCACAAGTATAGGGTACCTGGGTGAGCTATCCTGTTGCAGGCAGAACTAAGTCCTGCAGCTCTCACCAAGGGAAGCCCTACTTCTCTACAGACTCTGTGGACCAGAGTATCCAAAACGGAAAGAAATTAGGAGCATCATTACACCCAAACACACAATAAAAAGTGAAATCTTTGCAAAGGAGGGCGGTACGAACAGGTGCTGTAGTAGACGTCCCCTCATGGAAGCATGGAGCCATGGAAGGATGGAGGATATAAATTTATTTCTTTCAGAGAGTAGCACATGAGATATCACTGAGTTCCCAAAAGTAGGAGTTATAGGGTCAACTGAGGTGTAGCAGATCCAATGGAAGAAAGAAATAGCTTACGGGGGAAGATCTACCCCACCATATATCAACTCCTCTTTCTTTATGTAACCGCTTGGAAACTGTAGGCGATTAAGCACTAGTGCCAAGAAGATTCTGAATTGATTTAGACCAGAATGTTAATTAAGTTAATCATAAGGTCCTGTCCGTAAAAATTCTTTTCTTGAGCTTCCTTAACTCTGATGAGGCTCAGCCACATTGTAGAATATAGCCAAACAGAGGCTGTGTGGTGAGTACTAATGGCAACTGTGAATGTATTCTAAAAAACAGAAAATTATTATATTAAAGCATCTTAAATTTAACCATAATACTTGTATCACTACCTATAAAGAACTAACCAAAATTTAAGCTTCTTGGCTTTTCTAAATAAATCAAACATAAAAAAATTCCAAAAATGAAAATTTAAATCTAGCATTCTTGAATTCAAGACTAATTTATTAAATTCCAAAAATTATTTCTATACCAGTTTTTCTCAATCTGTTCATTCCTGGCCAAAGGCAGGTCACTCTGACACTTGAGTGGAATTGGGAGTTTCTTTGCTACTTGCAGCTTGGACAAACTTCTATAGGAATAAGTTTCCTTAGGGCTCAGAATTTGAGTTATTTTGACATCCACATTAACAATCAGTTTGACCAGAAAATGGAAACCACCTTAGGTTAATTTGATTAAAGACATATTTACTATATGGAATTAGAAGTTTATACAATCATTTGAAGAGCTAAGGGTGACAAGATAACATCTCTTTAAGGAATTTTTTTTAAGAGAGAGGGACAGTGAGAGAGAGAGAGAGAGAGAAATTTTTAGTTTTTCATGTGGCTTTTGGTGCTCTGAGACTTCGTTGTATATGTGGTGCGGGTTTGAACTCGCATCCTTGTGCAAGTACCATAACTGCTGAGCCACTGCTCCAGCCCTTTTTCAGGATTTCTTGAAGTATAACTTATAAGGAAGTGACAACGAATGATCCCAGGTTCAGCCAGGCAGGCGATTTTCAAAATTCAAGCCCAGAAACCATGGGAAGTCACCTGTGCTTCTTGGAGCATCCGGGTTCCAATGGCTGCTTGGTGTTATCTTTTCAATCTTGTATATATGCCTCTCACTGGCTATAGCTAAAGGTTTGAAGATTACCCTGGAACTTGGTCTTATACCCATGAAAGTTTAAAACACAGGTAAATTTCCAGGCTTCTAAGACAGTTATCTAAGTAAACATTTTCGCTAGAAGTCCAATACAGTAGTTTCCCCTTCATCCACAGGGGATACAGTAAATACCTGAAATTGCAGATAGTATCCATTTGTGTTTGTGTGTGTGTGTGTGTGTGTGTGTATACACAAATATATATATATATATATATATATATAAATATATGTATAAAATCATGCTTTTTCCTACATGAAAAAAAACACATAATCTATGATGTCTTATTGTATAAATTAGGTACAGTAGGAACACAACATAAAAAAACTAATAATAAAATAGACAAATTGTAGAAATATATGATGGTAAGAGTTATTTAAAACTTTATAACTTGCACATAAATTTCTGGAATTTTCCATTTATTATCAGACCACAGTTGACCATGGGTAAATGAAACCACAGGAAGTAGATAAGTAAGGGAAGACTACTGTACATGTACTTACTTAAAAAAAAATAGGTCCTTGTGAAAGCCACCAGAAGAAACTCAGTATTCAGTGATTTAGTTCTCAATAAGTCTGTACAATTACGTGAAATTTTTGGCTTGTGAATACGTAATCCATTGGTGAACTCTCCCACTGAGACTTAGAGGCTGATATTTAACTTTTCGTAAGGAAATTATAACTATACATATTCTCTTCTGTCATCTAGTAGCTCTTGTAATATCACTTCCTTATTGTGAAACTTAAAAATTTCCCAAGTCTTTTTTGGGTCAGCAGGCTTTCCCATTCATTATATTTAAAATCTCATTTTGTGTTCCCCTTTGAACTCTTTGCTTGTGAACCCCAGCACTGAATCCACTGTGGCTCTTGTCTGAATTCATAGCCCCCAGACTATGTTTATAGGGCTGTCATTTGTGGCTGCTACTGATAATGGAACTAAGGCTCCTGAATTTTGCTTCCTAGATTTCATTTGTTTTTCTACACCTGGAGAATCACTTTTAGCACACTGTTGAACAAATCTGATGCTGGGTTTTGAGAATCTGTGCCCCTCAAGGCTGAGTCAGAATCCATACTTTCTCCATGCACCCTTCCCCAGGGCCTGGTTTTTCCTCACCTCTTTGTCTCTTCAGGTCTTGAATAACTCAGAAACTTTCATGTCAGGAAAAATATTTCCTTCCTCTGCCATAACTTTTTCTGGCAATATGTGTAGTGTATTCTCTTTATCCCCTGTTTCTATTGTAGGATACTCAGCTACATTTTTACAATTAAAGACACTTCTCTTTTCCTTTTCTTTTTGTATCAACTGAAAAACCCCATTGTGTAGAACTTCCACTTTTTTCAGATATTTATTTTTCTAATATATTCCTCCAGATTTAGTATTGCTCCACTGTCTCGTCTAAAAGGAGCATAAATTTAATGAAATGTAAGTCTGCCAAAAACACAGTTGTTACACGAACATTTGTACTTTCCCATCCTCCTTGCTCTGGATGATCCCAACCAGGAAGCAATATCTCAACAGATAACTATGTAACCCAGCACTGCTTATAAGACAGGTAGAAAATCATTGCTCAAGAGCCCAGATTCTGGAGGTAAACCACATGTTTGAATCCCAGCTCACTTTATTTACAACTTAAATGTCCTTGGAAAAATTAGTTAAATTGCTGTTCCTCATCTTATTCTCTTTTCTGCAAAATGGAATAGTTAACAGTCCCTCCTGTGTGAGAATATCGTAAGCACTAAATGAAATTATATGTAAAATTTTGATATTAGTACTTATTAGGTGTATACTAATAACAACAGGTATTATGTCATATCTTTGCCATGTCTTCCCATGGTCAAATGTTTCTTAGGTATTTTAACTTCAGAAAGAAAGAATACCACCTGCAATCACTAAAGGACCTCTAGAAGTAGTACTTACTGATGCCTTAGACAAGTTATTTTAGTCTCTTCTGATACAGATACAACTTTAATGAAAAGTCTAGTTGCCAATTGACTCAAGATTTATGGGGTGACTATCTGCAGCTGTGAAGGTTGGCTTTACCTGGTTTTCTGCGCCCAGGGCTTTCTCGGGCAGAATCATGCTAGTGACCATCCAGAGATTTCAATACTTTTCTGTTGGTAGTTTTCTTTGAGCCCCATTCACACTTTCTGACCAAGTAACAACTAAAATATTATCTCTAATCCTCTCTGTAAGGATAGCTAAACCTGGGGGATGACCTTACCCCTTCCCGGTTTGCCGAGTCTGACTTCTAGGGTTTCTAGTCAAATGCTTCTGTTGGCCTACCTGCTTCTGTAAAAGCTTAACCTTACTCCTAAGTAAATCTCTCTCCTCCACTTAACCGAGACTTCTTTATTTTTCTTTCATTCTCTTAATGATCGTGTTTTGATAGTTTTTTTTTTTAATGTAATCCACTTCCTCCTTGTTATCTGAACACTTGGCTCCTGAGAAGAGAGTATTTCTGAGACAGACCTTTTTTACTCTTAGCTTTTTGTGTTTGAATAAATTCCACTGGGTTGCTGCACAACCTCAAGCAAAGATAGTTTGGTCTATATTTAATAAAGACTCCCCTACCGGGAGCCATGCAGGAATGAAATCACCTCCCCTCTTGGTCTGAATATAGAGTTACCTGAAGACAGTGTGTCAGGGTAGAGTTCTCTGGAGGTCAAGGTAGGAAGGCCGGAGGGAGCCCTGCACAGTTCACTCTCTTGGCATTAATGCAGCTCAGGAGAAAGACTGATTCAGTCTCAACCTAAGCCTGCTATGAAGCGCTTTTGCTTGAATCAAACTCAACTGCTTTTGAAATTAAAGTCCTATCTTGAAGGCATTGATTAAAAAACAAAAACAGAACACAATGGAAGTGGAGATTACTACATTTTACCAGTGTGTAAAGAGGCTGCACGGTGACTCTGAGAAGCCTCAGTTTCCATGGTCTTCTAAGCTTTTTCTGGGTCTTCCCTGAAGTTCTTGGCCAAGGCACCTCTGTGCAATTCATGGTCAGCAGCAATGACATGCACTCTCAGGCCTAGATAGCCACCTTACTGAGGTCTTTCCCAGCCAATAACCAGCCACACTGCTGGAATAACAGCCACACGGATGCTGCCTCAAAATGTCAGGATAAAATTCCAATAGACCTGCATTTACAAAGTACCTTACTCTCCAAGCTGCATCATTACCTGCAAAGATCAGGACATGTTATTTTGGTCCCTAAACATCTTTCAAGGTTAATAGGCTGTGCATCATGCCTTTCTTCTCTTGAAACACTCAATAAATAACACTGGAGCCACAGGAAGCAGATGAGGATTAAAATATTAGCTCACATACTGATAAAAGTGGAGCTGGAGGATACATCTTAGATATGCATTTTCTTAATCCATCATTCCAGATTTGTACTTAACCTCACGGTCACAGTGAGCTGAGTCACCGCAGGACAGCCCTGGAGGAGTCTCCTGACCCAAGACTAGCAGAGCAGAGCAGAAGGTAGACTTTCCATGGGCAGGCAGCTTTACAAAGAACCTGAAATTACCGCCTGTTCTTTCCCAACTTGCCAATCAGAAAACCCCAGGAAAAGAAGTAAATGAGTGAGAGAGTAGGAAAGGCCACAAGCATCAGTCTATTAGGAGTTCCCTCGTGGGAACACAAGGCCAGGTCAACACTTTAGACTTGGCTTTTAAAGAATTGCCTTAATATTAAAAGACTGAGAGTCTGAGTGGGGGGTTGTTCAGCAAATCCCAAGGACTTTGCTAATATTCTGCCCCGGTTATTAAATGTAAATAATGTGGATAAAGGCTAGTTAACCATTCGTTCAACACTGCAATGTTTGTAGTATGTACCATAAATCATGTTGACCACCTAGAGCTAATGTTGATTTTTCTTCTTATCCACCTATAAGACTTATCTTTTATAAACCAGAGAGCTTGAAATTCAGGTTAGAAAATAGATCCATGGAAATTTTTAAAAATAGCTTTTCTAGCATGTTTTAGAAAGAATTCAATTCACATATAATATTTTTTGAATTTTTTCTCTAAAGTTCTGTGAAAAGTAAAATGTTCTACACAAAGATGATTTATTGTTCTGTGAGTCTGGAGTTTTGTACATAACTTTCTTCTAATAGTTCATATCTTATTTCTAAAGGCAAATGTATGGGCAGATACAAGGTTTATAAAAAGCATCTTTTGAGTTTTAGCCCTGTTTCTGAAATTTTCTGAAATTTGGCCTACTGGAGGCTGAATACCTACCAGTGGTTGGATGTGAGATGGATGGGATATGATTTATTTCCATTGTTAGGAAACAAATAGGAAACACTACTGTTTTGAAGTAAATAAGAAGTACCAATATTCACAAGTACCCACCTTAATTGCTAGTTTCACCTTTGCATTTCCCTATATGTAGCCCCTCTCTTATGTTCTTTCTCAAGAAAAAAAGACTATTTTAAGTACTTTTTCTCAATGAGTACTTATCAAAATTGACATCATATATATACATATGTATTTAACTTGCAACTATTAGCGTTGTATACAAGCTAATTTTAGAATATTTTCCATTACCTTTGTAAAAATAATTTACATATAACTAGTGTCTCCCTCTTTCCCTAGAGAAACTTCTCTTCATTCAAACTGTCATGTGAATTACTTGAGCTCCTTGGGCGTCCTGGATTCCAGACTCTAGTTGTGATAAGGTCTGGTTAATGCTTTTCCCAAGCCACTTCTTTGGTCTTATTCCTGGGAGAGTGTTTGAGAAGGTACATGAACATCCCAACCTAATAAGAGTATCTTCCAAAAATACCATTGTCTGCCATTAAACTATATAACTTATAAAATCATGTTAAAGCATAATGTTTGATTTCATTTGTGACATACAATTATTCTTTACAAAAATAACTGAAAAAATAACCTTAACCTGAAGATTCCCTTTACATGAAATCCTGGGAAATTAAAATGGATTCAAAAATCAAAATCAACTTAATGTACCTAAACCAGAGTACCTTTTCCTGGAACATGTAATGTAAGACAAGTCATACAAAAGGTGATTTTGTTAACAGAGACTGGGCTTTGCTTACAGGCACAACTGAGTTCAAGATGAAAATGTCTAAAATCTTCTGGGTTCTCTGTTGTTATCAAAGTTATGTCAGAGTACCTGGGAGCAAAATGACAGTAAAATAGAGAGGGAGGGATGTGGAGAAGACAGACAGAGACACAGAGAGACAGAATAGCAGTTTTCAATTTTTAAGAGATGCTTCTGGAGACCCTGGGAGCCATTTTTTTCCATAGGTGAGAGAGTTTGCAGTGCAGCACCTATATAAATTCTACCCTTCATCCTCTAACCGATCCTGCATTACTTTGTCTCTATGTGAAGTGGTTGACTAATGCTGCTTGGCTGTTTCACCTGACCCACTGATGGAATAAATTATCATCATGGTCCTGTTAGCAGGTCCAGGAAAAGATAGTGCTATGACAGGTATAATATAGGAATAATGTAGACCCAGGTGTAAATAATTAAAGTTGTAATTCAAGCAAAGCTTACTAGTGACATCATTTATCAATGTCACTAGAATTCCTCAATGAAATTACAGCTTTATATGCAGGATTCAGATGTACACCATCTACACACTACATGAAAACTCTTCTTATTAACAGCAAGGGGTAGATTTTGATTCCAATGACCAAGCCTCTGTTCTCATTTCTCCTACCACCAAATTGACCTCACATGCTGCCTATTTTTCTAGATGCAGTGAATATAATCTTAGTCTAAAAATGACCATGCCCTTTTGGGAGGGCAGTACAGAGAGCAAAAAGCAAGGTTAAGGAGCTAAAGAGGATGGGTGTTAGGCAAGTCTGAGCTAGTAAGCAGGGTGATCAAAAACTGAGGTTGGTTTCCAGATATATGTAAGAAGTTGTCTATTATATACGATGGAATACTACTTGGCCATTAGAGATGATATTATGGCTTTGAAATCAAATGCATAGAAATGGAAAGAATTATGCAAAGTGAAGTATCTCAATCTCAGAGACTCAAGGGCCGAATGGTTTCTCTCATCTGTCTAAGCTAGAATACATTGGGAAGCAGTATGTTAGAAGGCTAAGATAATAATAACCTCAAATGGTATGATTCTTAACGCAACAGGGATGATTGCCTAGGATATCTGGAGGTGTAGGGTGGGAGACAGGGTGGGAAGAGGGCTTAGGAAGGCTATCTAGGAGACTGGAGGGTGGGGAAATGGGGGAGTCATCTCAGAAGGAGATCTCTGACCTCCACAAGATATCCATTTAACTCAGGGGGTCTTCTGGGGGAAACAGAAACATGGGGAACCCAAGCAGGGCATCCATAACATGGCATTAACCTTGGATAACCTTGGATAACATTTGCTCTTGATTGTTTGACAATGTTTCCCTCTCAATTGTAACTCCATTTTCATCTAATAAAAAAAAAGATTCTAGTTCTAGAGATACATCCCAGAGTCACAATTTAAAAGACACTGAGGTGTGCAAATTGATGATCATTGCAATATTCTTTATAAAAACAAAAATTAGAAACAATGTAAATGGCAGACAATAAGAAAATAGTTCTTTAGTTTATGGCATATCTATCAATGTAATCTCTCACAATCCTGAATGATTAAATGGTAATGTAGAAAAATACCTACTGACACTGGAGAATCCTTATAATGTACTAAGCAATGAAAGCAAATTTGAAACAATTTGTACCATTTGATCTCAATTTTTAAAAGAATCTGTGCCTTAATACTTAATGTTTATTATTAAAAGGGATTTAAGAAAAATCATCTGTAAATTTAGAATTGATTGATTAAAAACAATAATAATTTATTGAGCAATAGTCTTTATGTCAGGGACTACTCTAAGTGCTTCACATACAGTATTTAATTATCACAACAGCCAGAATATAGGTATTATTATCTGACTTAGAAAATGAGGCAATTGAAGTATACAAAAATTAAAATGTGTTTAATCAAATGAAGAATGGAAGATAAAGGGTTGGACTCTGGCAGTTTATACAGAGAATATACGTTGTTTTTTTTTTTTTTTTAACAACCTTACACGATTTTAACAAAATAATATAAAATG
>PVKS010001911.1:93023-129024 GCA_004027875.1 Aplodontia rufa | reverse complement strand
CAGCAGCTCTCAGGCTGCGCCCGCCCTGAGCGACTCCATGGAGTGCGGAATAGCAGCTCTCAGATCGTGCCTTAATCTTTGTAACTCTGTTTTGTAAGGCAGTGGTTTTTCCTGAGCAGCTCCATTTTGAGTTGGAGAGCGGGTGTGGAATGACTCCACTCCTTGTTTGACAAGTCAACAGCCACCATCTGCCTGGCACCACCATATGGCACAAATTGATAAATAAATCAATCTTGCTAATAAGAATTACCACCTGGAACTTATCAAATTAATCAGAAGCACACAGATGCAGGGGCGTACCAAACTCATATCAGGAAACCCAGGCCCACAAGCTTATGGAACACTCCAGACCACCCAGTGAAGCATCCCCCTCACTTGAGACCTACAAAAAGAGGAGCTCCCATGACTGGACACAGTTGCACCTTCACCCCATCATCTGGTCACTCGTCACAAGCCTTGCCCCAAAAAAAATGCCACAGCGATGAACCTCTGACCCTTTGTCCTGAGTGTCAGCAGATCATGGTTCCTCCTGCCTGTGGTGGCCACACAAATCCCACCCAAGCTGCCTCTCAGGCTGACGCTGAAGCTGCCTCCCTCCGGTCTTGGCCTAGAACGTGTTCCTGCACATTGAAGGCTCCGCACTCTGAACGAGTTCTCAGCCGGTCCCAGTCTTATCTGACCACCCATAGTCCCTCTGCATCCCTATCTGCTCTCTGCCTTTGCTCTCGGTTCAGCCTCCTGGACCCGCATGGCCCCCTAATCCCTACCCTAGCCTTTCTGTGGCCTGTGTGTATATATATATATGTGTGTAGTGTGGTGTGTGGCTCGGGTGCTGCAGGCTTTAGAAATTAAGACCGGAAAGAACTCAAGATTGCCTGACCTATGCCCACAGGTGACCCACAGGCTTTCCGTGAGCTGCCCCTGCTGACAGCAGTGTTGCCTGGGAGTCCCCTATTATTTTGTCAATTCTGACTCTGTGGAGCGAGGCATGTTTGGTCCATGTTGATGATCCAGCTTGCTCACATCTCTTACCTGGTAGTCTGTCCTCAAGAATGTGAAAATTCAGGGGCTAGAGCGGTGGCTCAGGAGTTACAGCACTTGCCCAGCATGGGCGAGTACACAGGTTCAAACCCCAGCACCCATGTACACAACTAAGTGTCAGAGCAACAAAAGCCATGTGAAAAACTCAATAAAAATTGACTCTGTGCCTCTCTCTCTTTCTCTCTCTCTCTCACTGTCTTTCTCTCTTTAAAAAAAAAAAAAAAAGAACGTGAATATTCAGCACACAGAGTGTGGGCCTCCGTCTGGAGGGAGGGCTGCTGGGTCAAGAAGTCATCAAGGGGACAAGGGAGGAAGGACCAGGGGCTACGGGCCAGTGTTGGGACTTCTGGGATGAGGAGGGCTGGGTTCAGGCCCTCTGGTTCCCACCAAGCATGCTGGACCTTGTTCTTGTCCTGATTCAGCCTCTAAAAATGAGATCCCCAACCAGACCTTGGCTGCTGGAGGGATGGACGCCAAGGGCCACCTCCTCATTCTTCCCTGCTGTGGCTTCTGGGCTAGGGGGCCTTGCTCAAGCCGAGTGCCCATGTGGAGCTTGTGGATGCTTCACACTAGGCCTGTCCTGGACAGGGGCCTGATTGGTGGCCCTGGCTGGTTGGTGTGGCCAACAGCTGGAAGCCAACTTGTCAGCATGTATCACTCTCCCTCTGAGTGACCGGTGACATTCTTGACAAGTGGCCTCTCCGAGTTTGTGCTACTCCTGCTCCTGTGTGGGTCACACAGTAACCAGTAACCAGGACTCATCTCAATTAATCAGAAAGTCCCCTTGGGGATGAGGGTCACAGGGGCCCTTGCCCTCCCCAGGTGTCCTGGGGGCCATGTACACTGTGGGTCCTAGTGGCCCAGCACTGTTCCCTCTGCCTCTGCCCATGCTTCCTGCCACAGGTTTAGCCCCCGTGCCTGCTTCCTGAATTCCCCACTACGGCAGATCCCGTTGGGGAAAGCGGTCTGCTTTGCTAAGGTGGGCCAGCTCTCGGGGCCATTGGAGCTCTGGCAAGTTGGGCCAGACCTGGCCAGTAGACTGTCAGCCCCTGCCATAGCAGGACAGGTAGCGCCTGGTGGAGACCCGGCCAGAATGGGAGAGGGGGGCCAAGGCTTCTTCCAGGGCCACAGGGACTCCAGAACAGTGGGATGTGAAGAAACCTTGGGGCCAGCGGGGCCAGGGCTGCTGGGTTAGGAGGAAGTGAAAGCCAGAACAAGAATTGGGGCAGCTGAAGAGCAAATGCCCAGCCCAGGCAGTGCCAAGCCTGCCTCTGTGGGCCTCATGACTGTGTCCAGAAGCCAGCAGGATGTGGCACGGGGCTCAAGGGTGACAGCAATGGTGGAGGACATCTTGTTCCTTGACCTATCCCCACCCCCACTTTTTTGCCACGCTCCCCCCTTCCACAGGCCTCAGCCCTTAGCCTCCCTCTGCCTCAGGGGACCCTCAGCCACACAGAAGCTGCCATGCTGGGATATATGGCCTGCCCCACCTTCAGAATGAGCCCTCAGACCCTGGCAGAATTGGGCACACACAGGGGACCTACTTCTCTCACATGACTGTCCCCACTCCCCAATTCCTCTGCCAACCACATCACACCCAGGGAGCTTGGGTCCCCTGGGAAGAGCAGGGCCCTCTGCTGGCAGCCTGGCCCACCTGCCCCACTGTTAGTGATTTTCCAGGCCAGGAGGGTGGAGCTCGCAGGCCAGCAGGCTATGTCTTCCACTCCTGTCTCAGGATGGCTTGTGTCTGGCCACAGCCACACTGTGTGGGACTTACACACACACATGGTCCTGGAAACTCTGGGTCCTTGAGTGATAGCTCAGGTGAAGGCCCCACTGGGAAGTACGCTCATACTTCTGTTTAGAAAAGGGGTTAACAGGTATGCATGATTGAGCCACAGGGAGTACACACACCTCCACCTGGTGAGGACTTCAAGGTCACTTTGTAAAAGCTGAGTGAGAGGGAGAAGTTGAAAGAATAGGGTCGCACTGAAGGGCTGGGATAGGGGCGGCACAGGCATCATCAGGTGGCCACAGAGGCTGGGTGTCCCCAGGCTTCTTGCTGCAAAGACTGTTTTCCAGCTCCTACTCTGCTAAGTGGTGTCCCCATTGACCCCCAGCGAGTTTCCAGGGCCCTGCTTTCTCAGCCCTCAGCTCCCTGGTGGACAGGGCCACTGTCAGGGCAGCTCAGATCCAAGCCTCTCCAGGGGGCTTCAGCATGCCCAGGGATTGCTTGGTCTGGACACACTGTGCCAAAGCCATTAACATATCCAGGAAACAGTGACCGCTGGGAGTGTTTTGCAGGGCCTGGTCCCTGCTAGAGGGAGGCCAGGGCCTGGACTTCAGCTACTGGCTGCAAGAAGGTTGCCAGCTCAGCTGCTTGGGGCTGCAATGTCTAATTCCTAATGGTACAAGGGGTGCCGCATCCTTCCACCCTGCCTGTCTCCAACCTGAGTCACAAACCTCTGCGTGGCAAACTCAGGCTCAATGGACACTCCAACTCAGTCCTTCCAAGGCTCAGGAGGTCCAGGATGGCTCAGGGTCCAGCTATCAGCTTGGGGTCCCAGCAAGGAGGGCTTCTGTGCCAATGGCAGTCAGCAGCCTGTGCTGTCAGAAAAGAGAGTTCCTGAGGACCAGGAGCGGTCCAACCTGGAGAGTGACCCCACCCCATGGAACAGAGAGAGCCACTTGGCTACCAGGTCCAAGGGCAGGGAGCTGGACAGGACACCCTGGTGGGCCTGCAGCAGGGGCTGTGGGCTTTGTGGCGTTCTGTCCCACTTGCTGGGTGAAACCCACGCAGGGAGGCTGGAGGTCTCATGAAGGCTCGTGCTCTGCACTTAGCTGTTCTCTTCCCTGCTGGAAGGTCTCAGCTCTCTCTCAAGTACGGGACGGCTCAGCTCCATGTTGCACTTCCATCTGGGTTGAACAAGGTCCCTACGAAAGTACTAAGTGGGTGGCTTCTTCTTGGCGTGTCCCTGAGCCTTCCAATGTATCAGCCTTCAGCTCTTTCAACAGCCCTGAAGTCACACACAGAGGAGCTGTCTGATTCCCTTTTCTGTCAATGTCCGGCACAGTCCAACAAAGATTGTAAAGAATTGTTTTTTCTCAAATGACTTCCAAAGAGTTATTGGCCTAGGCCCCCAGAAGTCATGGAAATGTCCTGTGGTGCCAGGCAAGGTCTCCATTAATGGCCAAGCACAAGGCCCATCACATGCAGGCTTACGGCATGGATGGGTGGATGGGTGGATGGATGGATAGATGTGTGGGTGTATGTATGTGTGTGTGTATGAATGGATGGATGAATAGATGGATTAATGGAGGATGGAGAATGGATGAGTAGATGAGTGTGTGGATGGGTGAATGGATGGGTGGGTAGATGAGTGTGTGGATGGATGAATGGATGGGTGGGTAGATGAGTGTGTGGATGGATGAATGGATGGGTAGATGGATAAATGGATGGAGATGGAGGATGGAAAATGGAGGGTGCATTGATGAGTGGGCAGATGGATGGATGGTGGATAAGTAAATGGATGGATAGATGAGTGGGTGGGCAGTGGATGGATGTGTAAAGGGATGGATGGATGGGGAAGATGAATAGATGGATGGATGGGTGGATGGAGAATGGATAAGTACTTGGAGAGATGGATGGATGGCTTATATATCCTTCACTTTTCCCAGATGGATTTGAGGTGACTTTGAGACACTATTTTAAATAGGAAAGGTGGAGTATTTTAAAAATCAGGGGAAGAGTCTTTTTACCAAATTGTGTTGGAACAAGTGGACATCCACAGGCAAAAAAATCTAGACACAGACCTTGCATCCTTTCACAAATAAATGGATCACAGACCTAAACACAGATGCAAAAGTATAAAAGTCCAAGAAGAAAATCCAGATGTCTTCAGGTTCAGCAATAACTTCAGGCAGAACACCAAACTCACAATCATTGAAATGAACAAATGACAAGCTGGCCGAGGAAGCAGCTCAGCAGTCAAATCACTGAGTCCAATCTCTAGTACCTCAAAGTAAAAAAAGAATTGAGAAATTAAAATTTTCTTTTCTGTGAAAGACACTGTCAAGAAAATAAGAAGATAAGCCACAGACTGGAGAAGACACTTGTGGAAAACATCTGATAAAGGGCTCTTATCTGACAAAGAACTTTAAAAATCCAACAATAAGAAAACAAGCAGCCTGTTTAAAAAACAGGTCAAAATCTGTAACAAGTACCCCACAAGACGGTTGAATGAGAAAGGCAAGCAAATGATCGTGTGAAAAGATGCTCCGCTTCCTCCTGTGTCTCTAAGCAGGGAAGAACGAAGATATGCAGCCACATCTACTGGAGTGGCCTCCACCCAGACAACAGCAAGTGGAGCAGCAGGGACCCCTGTGCACGGCCAGTGGGAGTGCAGAACACGCAGTCACAGTAGAGGACCCTTTGGTGATTTCTTAACAAGTAGTCACATTCCACTGCACAGTGCAGAAACGGTGAGAACCATGTGAAAGCCTGCACAGATGTTCACAGCCATCCTCATCATTGCCCAAATGTGGAAACAACGAAGGTGCCCTCAGTAGAGGAAAGGACAAGTAAGTGGTGGTACAGCCAGCCAGAAGAACCTCACTTGCCCTGTGGGGCCACTGGGAGTGGATTTTTGGGAGTGGGCCTGGTGGAAAGAAATGAGGTTGTTCAGGTATACCCTTGAAGGGGAAATGCCACCACGATGTGCACAGTCCTTATGTGCCCGTGCTCCCGCCATGATGCACTGCACTGCCACAAGCCAAGTAACAGAACGGACCCTCTCTAACCACCAGCCAAAATGAACCTTTCCTTCCTTATGTCAATGAGTCAGGCATTTTGTGACAGTGAAGAAAGCTGCCTAACACAAATCCTAAAAAAAAAAAAAAAAAAAAAGCTGTCAAGCTACAAAAAGACAGAGGAGCTATAAGAGCCATGAATGCACATTGCCGAGTCGAAGAGGAATCTGAAGAGGGCTGCAGCTTGCAGTTGTGTGATCACCCCTGTGGACACCACAGAGGGCGAAGCCATGCAGATAGTGAAAGATCAGTGACCACCTGGGACTGGGAGAGGGAGAGGGCTCTACGGCAGTGACAGTGACAAGGTCCCAAGGGACTGGGAGAGGGTGAGGGCTCTACAGAGCTGATATGGTCCCCAGGGACTGTAGAGGGTGAGGGCTCTACAGAGCTGACATGGTCCTCAGGGACTGGGAGAGGGTGAGGGCTCTACAGAGCTGACATGATCCCCAGGGACTGGGAAAGGGAGAGGGCTCTACAGAGGTGACATGGTCCCCAAGGACTGGGAGAGGGTAAGGGCTCTACAGAGCTGACATGGTCCCCAGGGACTGGGAGAGGGAGAGGGTTCTACAGAGGTGACGTGGTCCCCAGGGACTGGGAGAGGGTGAGGGCTCTATGGCAGTGGCATACTTCATGATCTTGCTATGAGGATGCACCATTGTGCCCCTGTACAAACCCTTGGCCTGTAAGATACCAAAGTGAGCCATAACACAACAGCGGACCCCGGGGACCAGCTGTGTTAACATGTGTCAGTAGCAGAAGAAAACGTACCACTTGCAGGGGTCAGGGATGAGGCTAGGCACACGTGGGGCCAGGCATGGGGGACCTCCCCACCTTCTGCTTTATTTTGCTGTGAACCTGAAATTGCTCTAAAAAATAGTCTATAAAAAGAGCGGGAGAGGAGCATGAGATAAAGCAACCTGTTTCGAATGTAAGTGCACTACTGGCTCCGCATTCTCACTTGGAGAGGTGAGCCAGGACCTCAAGCCTGGAAACCCATGTTGTACCCAGGTGCCCACAGGAGATGGCACAGGCAGGGAAGCCTGAAGTTCCCTCCCTCCTACTTTGCCTGTCAGCGCACAGTGCCTGCAGAGCCAGCTCCAGGTCCTCGCAACTCTCAGTGGTGGGTGTGATCACAGCTGCTCCACACTTGGCCAGGGATCCTCAGGGATGGCAAGTAGTGTCTCCCTTGACCCTCATGTCCCCATGCAGTCCTACTGTAAAAGGCTGTTGCTGCACGGTAGTAGCTGGGGCTTAGTCCAGGCTCTGGATTCTCACTGCCTGACTCAGGGTCCGAAGACCCTCGGGTCTAACCACAGCAGCAGGGAAGTGGACAGTAAGCCTGGCAGGGTGCCCAGGAGGCACAGCTCTGCTGCAGCAGCTGGGGTATGGAGGTCCCCGTGGAGTAGGGACCCTTCTGCCTCAGAACATCTGTGGGTGGGGAGGGGCCTCCCTGCTCTCTACGGCCTGACATCTGCCATCAAGGCTGCCCTCTCAGGCCTGAGCAGAGCCTCGGTGCTGGTCCTGTGTTGGAGACAGAGGCCTCTGGGGGACCTCAGACTGTCCAAGCAGGGCGTCAGGGCCAGGCTAACCACCAACTGCTGGGAACTCAGCAAGTCACCACCTGGCCTTCCTCTCAGGCCACCCATCTGTAAATGGTAGCAGCTCCTGTATCTCTGGGATTCAACGGAAGTGTGTGAATGCTTGCGCAGCACCTGATGTGCATGATGCCCAAGAGAGGTGGACTTGCCCACCTATGGTAACTAGGCAGAGGCCAAGTGCAGGCACGCAGAGTGCCCTGCTGATGAGGTGTGGGGGGAAGTGACCCCAGAGTGTGCCATCGTAGACACTTGGGAAAGAAGCTAAGCACATCTGCCTCATGATCGGGACCCCACTCCTGGGGGTGTGACCAGGACAGATGACCACAAGGTCCACAGATGCTAGCCACAAAGATCCCAGCAGCTTCCTCCTTAACAGCCCCAGATGAGAAACAGCCCAGCACCCATCCACAGAAGGAGCAAGCTGACCATGACATGTCCACTGGGAGGGAGGTAAGAACACACTCTCATGGACACTGCGACAGGAGGCCAGGAAGGCTGCATGGCCCTCCACTGTTCCAAGAGCAAGCAGGGCTCACCTGGGCAGAGGGGTCAGAGGTTACCTTCAGGGAGGAACTGCAGGAAGGAGAGCGGCAGTTTCCGGGAGGTGTGCACATCTGTCCCTTGCTGTGGGTGGTGGCATGGGTGTACAGTGTCCAACCTGACCCGGTGCCCGCCTGTGGGAGGGTTGGCAGTTGGCGTGTGGCTGGGACACTTTGACAGAAGGCTCTGCTCTTGCCAGGGATTGTGCCCTGCCCACGCCTGCGTCCACTGGGAGCTCTGAGCACCCAAGCGTCAGTCCTTAACTGGAGTGCTTGCCAGGTTCTGAGGCTCGCTGGGCTGAGTGAGGCCTGGGACAAGCAGAGAGCCTCTGGCATCCAAGTCAGGAGGATGGGAGTCAGCAGGTGGTAGACAGGAGAACCCAGGCTGCAGAGCACTGGAGCTCAACTCAGGGTCGATGCCCGGAGGAAGACTCAGAGAGGGCGCTGTGATCTGACCTGGCTCTGGGGTGAGTGATATCTGCTCGTCCGTGAAGCTGGGAGGGATGGGCTTGAAGCTAAGGGAGGGTGGCCTACCCAGCTGGTTTGCACAACAACAAGGATAAGTCTAAGAGTGTGCTTGGGTGGAGGGCAGAGCCACAAGGAGCCCTGAGAGCCACAGGGCTTTTTAGGTCTGCCTGAACAACTTCCTCGACCTGAGGGTAGGGCAGGACTACCTGTCCCTCCCCCTAAACTTCCAACCCCATGAACTTGACTAGGAGACACTTGAAGGGTTCCCATTTGTGACATCTGTGTAAAGATCTCATTCTCTGCACATCTCTGTACATGGATGGACAGATGGGTAAATGGATGGATGGGTGGATGAATGGATGGATGGAGGGGTGATGGATGGGGGATGAATGGATGGATGGATGAATGGATGGGTGTGTGATAGATGGATGGGTGATGGATGGATGAGATGGTTGGACAGATGGGGGATGGATGGATGGAAGGTTGATGGATGGGTGATGGATGGATGGATGGAGGATGAATGGATGGGTGATTGATGGATGGGATGGATGGACAGATGGGGGATGGAGATGGAGGGGTGATGGATGGGTGATGGATGGATAGATGGAGGATGAATGGATGGGTGATGGATGAATGGAAGGGATGATAGATGGGTGATGGATGGGATGAAGGACAGATGGGGGATGGATGGATGGAGGGAGGGAGGGGTGATGGATGGATGAATGGAATGAGAGATGGGGTGGAAGTTTGGAAGACTGACAGTGGACAGAGAGAATGATTGGTGGGTGGAGGGATGGGTATGGAATAGATGTATGGATGCACAGGGTTGTGTGGATTGGTGGTTTGACAGATGGATAGTGAATGATGGAAGAATGGATAGTGGGTGGATGAAGAGAGGGGTAATGAATGGATGGATGTGGGCATAGAAGATGTGGGCGATGGATCAGTGAACAAATCAGTGAATGTGTTGCAGGGCCTGCAACCCGACGGACTCTGCCTTCACCTTGGGGCATTTGTCTTAGGACCCAGCCTCTCCCTATACCCTGTTCACATGGGCAACGAACCCTACTCTAGAGAGATAGTGTAACTTGTGCTGGGTCCCTCACTGGGATCACCTGGGAGCTTGTAGTGAATGTGGATTCCTGAGCCCCTGGAAGGCAAAGCCCCACCAGAGCGTGGCCTGAGACCTGCACTGTTGCAACCCAAAGGGTCCTTTGCCATCTGCCTGGGAGCCTTGCTGAGCCAAGGCCCTTAGCCAATGTCCCCTGCAAAAAGACAGAGAGGTTACCAAGTGGCCATTTGGTCCAGCTGGACCGTACAGGTCCAATCTCCCTGTCCCTCTGTCCTGTGGCACCACTGTCAGGCCTGCAGCTGTGAGCAGACGGTGCAGAGGATGGGGCCCTGGTGACTGTGGGCCTGTCTTACGCTAGCCCTGGCCAGTAGCATTCCCCAGCTCCTTCCTCACCCAGAGGTCAGGAGGCAGAGGTTGTGGTATCCACCCAATGCCTTCTCCGAGAGCCCTGTGCCACCACCCGCCCATGTGGGCCCTGTGCTCCAGACATCAGGTCACCTGGTCCTGGAATGTCCCTCAATGCCCTCCTGCCTCCCAACACACGAAAGTCCTCTGGCAGAAAGGAGTGGCCTGGAAAGGCCCGCTGCTTTCAAGAGCATTGCCTCCTGGGAGTGGAGTTTGTTAGAAATAAAATTATTAAAAATCCTGAGGTGCTGTAAGATCACTCGTGCCCGGAAGTGGGTGTGCAAGGAGACTTGACTTCTGCAGAAGGTGCACTCATTGAGGGGGTCCCATGAGCAAGCACATGTGGGCGGGCAGTCCGCCTGCTTATACCTCCAACCTGACACAGTCCTGTCCTTCACTCTGAGTGGAGGAGCTCAGGGGTACAATCTGTGTGATTGGCTAATATAAAATTGGGGTGGGTTCAGAAAAGAGCTATGGGTGTGATGGGGTATCTGATAAGGAGTTTAAAAACAGATTATCTCTGACCACGTGATTCCTGACCTCAGATGGCTTCCTTCTATATGTGAACCTTGAGACTATATTCTGAAAACGGACCATCAGACTTCTTATTTCTCACAACTTGTCCAGTCTCTCACCTTGCAGCCAGCACTGTGGTCACACCAGCACCTGAGTGTGTGGGACAAGTGCTGTCTCCCATGGCACTGTGCTTGTCCCCTGCACATTGGGACCCAAAACTTCCCAGTCAATCACGGTGGGCCCCTGAGGAAAGGATCGGGTCTCAGAGGTAAACCAGGTGTGTGTGTGTGTGTGTGTGTGTGTGTGTGTGTGTGTGTGTGTCTGTGGTGGGGTGTCTGTAGGGGATGTCCACATGTGTGCACACCACACTGTGAGATGTGACACAGGGACACTTGTTTGGTCCTTGATGATCTGACCTACTGGGGACATCTGATGTCCCCCTGGTCCTGGGACTGTCCAAGATAGACACACACTCATGCATAGATACAGATACACGCAGACACACACACAGGGACACTGGACACCTGAGTGAACCTCACTACCCCCTGCATGGGTGCAGCACCTAGTGAAGGGGCAGAGCCAATGCGGGTCTGCAGCCTCTTGCATCCTGAGGGCCACAGGCTTGACACAAGCCTTGGAAGGGGCATAGGAGTGCTGGGAGCCAGGATCACCTCAGGCCCTCAGTCCAGCAGGCTGAGACAGCTCAGAAACCTGACCAGGCAGAGGAGTGAGGGGCCAGGCAGCAGGAGGGATCTGGTTGCTGGGTGCAGCTGGACGGCTGAGCCGCCCAAGTTTCCGTGTTTATACATTCAAGTGGGGCAGGTCTCACCACAAGGAGGCCCAGGGCTGAGGCTGACCAGCTGACCTGGGAGCTGCCACCGGGGGGCAGCACAGGTCTCTCTTGAAGGTCTCTGAGCACCCCAAACCTGGGATTCCCAAATCCATTTCCCATACAGGATCAGGGGCCTGAGATGCCCCTGCTGACTTGGGCCCAGGTATAGGCCCAGGTGTGGGACCTGGCTCTGCTCCCCTGGGAAGGCTCAAGAGCACCTTAGTTCCCCAGAGAAGACTCCACTGGTGTCTTCAGGAGGCAGTAGAGCTGGGAGGACCCTCCCCTGAGCTCCCCATGCTTCACCGTAAGTCACTTCCTGGCCACCATCCAGCAGCCAAGCCCACATCCAGCACTTTCCATGGGCTGGGCACTACACAGCCCCAGCCTCATCCCCCTCAGCCTCTCATAGTGACTCTCCTCAGTCTCCTGATTGCCAGTAACAGAAGGATGGACAGACCAACTTGGCCAGAAGTGACTACCATGGACAGGGTGGTGGTTGTAGGCAGGGAACAGCCAGAATGAACCCCTAGTCCCTCCTCCCATGGGTCTGCCACAGGTCTCTCTCCTGGCAGGGCCCCAGTCCCGCGTGGCTCTCCCCCAACCCAGCAGGGGTGTGTATCCTGCACATGGGCCCCGAGGACATCGCCAGCACCACAGCAAGTCAGACCTGGTGCCGCTCTGGAACTCAGCAGTGTGCCACAGAGCTGCCAACACAAGGGCCTGACGTTAGAAGTGCCTGGACGGTGCTTGCTTTCCAGACGGGCGAAGTAGGGGCTTTGGCAGATAAGGTGCCAAGTGTGGGGAGATTTCAGGAGCACCTGGGCAGAACAGGTGATGGCCAGAGGACGTGTGGGCTAGCAGCCCTGAGCCATGAAGGACAAGGTGTGTGAGCTGGGGAGGGACCTGGGCAGGTCCTCCTGGAGGGACCAGGTGCCCTGCTGCCTGTGTGGGGCCACGTACAGTGGCACCGCTGGGAGCTGTGCGTTTGAACATTGCTGTAGAGCTCATGGAGTGTAGACTCCCACTACGAGCATGCAGGAACCTCGGAGCAGCCTCTGCAGCCTTGGGGGACAGTGACCTCGGGCTGCATCATCCTGAGCCCTGCGGCTCTGCCTCCAGCACCACGTGTGTGTCCTCCCCATCCTGCCCAGAGCAAGAGGGACTGCGGACCAACCGTCCTTTTGTGGTGTCCAGGGCTGAGCCACACTCTCAGGACTGGGAAGGCCCAGTCCCTCTCAGGGACTGCAAAGTGACATCCCCACCAATCCCTAGGCAGGAGGCAAGGACCACACCCCAACTGAGGGACAGTGGTGGTAGGAAGGGGCCTGGACTCTGCGGGGACCCTACTTCTGGCTCACAGTGGGCTGGCCTTCCCACCACAGGAGACCTTGGGGCAGCAGCTTTCACTGCTTCCCCTGATGACCAGGTCACACCTAGGAACCAGGATGCCCGGCCCGAGTGGCTCACATCAACATCTCACAGAACACCATATATCCCATCTGTTTGTTCCTTTCGTTTAAACTTCTAACTTGCAGACTGTTTGAGAGCAGTTCTAGGGTTAGGATTTGGTGGAGAGTGCCAGCGCAGCCCTTCCAGACAGCTCCGCCTCCAGCACATTGTTATCCTCTATCCTAGTTTACAGCAGGCTGCTTTGTTACCTTGTTACTGTGACTTTTCCCTCCCTTGGGAACTGGGAGGCTCCTGGCTCCAAGGCCCAGAGAATCAGGAGGGGCCAGGGAGGGGCCTCTGCTGGTGGCCTCCTGGTCCAGCCAGAGGCCCTCCCCCTTTCACAGGGAGGATGGGCCAGGATTGGCTGTCCAAGACCTCTGCTGGGGGCAGGGGTTAGGACTGAGACCTCAGTGTGGGGCCCTTTACCAGAGCATCAGGCATCTTAAAATAAAGAAAGAAAAGGAAAAGATCCAGCGGGACAGACACCTTAAGGAACAGAGGACATTTCATTTTAAAGGGATTTTTTTTTTAAATAGAGGACAGTAAGAGGAGAGAAAGACAGAATCAATTTTATTTAGTTTTCCTGTGACTTTCGTTGCTCCAACACTTCATTATGGACATGGTGCTGGGGTTTGAACCATGCGGGGCAAGCACCATAACTACCGAGCCACTCTTCTAGCCTCATTTTAAAGGGATTTTGACTTCTTTTTTGAACCCAGGGGTATTCTACCCACTGAGATATATATCCCCAGGTTTTTTTGATTTTTAAATTCTGAGACAGGGCCCCACCATGTTCCTGAGAGTCTCTCCAAACTGCCCAGGCAGGCCTCCACCTTTCGCTCTTCCTGCCTCAGTCTCCTGAGTCCCGGAAGCTGCCGGCGCTCTAGGGTGGATTCCACTTTCGCTGCAAGGCCCCAAGATGCTCTGGGCTCACTTTTTCCTTTCTCCTCAGCTCTTCTGGAAGTCTGGATTGGCAGCCAGCATTCTCCTAAAACTGGAGCCAGATCTCGCCACCCAGGAGCTGAGCCTTTGGAGAAGGTCATCCCTAAGAGGTCACCTCTAGCTGTTTGACAAGCTCTGGGAATGCTTGGAGGCAGGTGGGGAGGGGCTTGGTAAGGAGGAATTTGTGGATATTTACACACAAAGCCCTCAAACAAATGGAATTCTGTTCAAACTGCCCCTGGTGGGGGTGAGCGAGAGTGCTGGTCTGGTGAAGGAACTGGGAGGTGAAAGCTCCACCTCCCACAGGGCCCCCAGTCCCCCCCTCACTACTCCCTCCCTGGGAGCTTTCTGACCAGTGCCTGGCCCTAGACCTGGACACACAGCTCGTTTTGGCCCCTGGCCTGGGACCCTGGTGACCAGCAGTACATCTCAGCCACACTGGGGTCAGTTTCCACCTGCGTCCCCCCAGGCCCAGGTGGCATCTCTTGTGGGCAGTCCTGTATGGTTAGTGCCAGATGCAGGGCCTAGGCACCCTGGGCAGCATCTCCCAGGCCACATTGCCTGGATCGTAACAGGGCGTGGCCCTGAGGGCAATAGGAGGCTGTACAACCAGCATGACAGTCCCCAGCACCCTGCCTGGGGGTCAGCAGAGAGGGACCCCCTCCTCTGAGTGTGTGCCACACACCACAGTGGGACCCCCTAGTCCCAGCACACCCTCCCCTAGGCACAGCCCCAGGGATGGTCACCCCACAGAGCAACCAACTGCCCCATGGACACTGGTGAGGCTGGCCTGCTGGCACCATGGGCACATCCCTACACTTGGGCTGCATCCTGCTCACCTCCTCTGCCCCATGGCATGTCTCCTCAGCAGAGTCAGTTCCATGAGGCCCTGAGGTTCCAGAGCCCAAGCAGGGCCTGGGGCCACTCAGCAGGGAGGGGTAGCCCGTCCAGCGCCTCCTGCTGTCCGTGACTCTGTAGACAGCAGGCTGTGACCTGCCCTAGGGACTCCATATTACAACACAGTGGTTGGCCACTCGCAACTTCCTCACAGGTATGGGTGCCAAGGCAGGGCACTCCACAGTTGTACAGCCAACGATGTCCATGTGCCCTGCACAATCAAGACACAGACTGATAAGTAAATCATGCTAATAAACATGGCTCTGTGGACTTTGAAGTCCATCAGATACACAGCGATGCATGGGTGAAATCAAACCCGCAGCAGGAGCAACCTGGCCTGGGAGCTTCTAGACACAGCTGACCACGGATTAGGGCCACACCCTCGCCTGAAACCCACAAAAACAGAGGCACCCAAGAAGCGGTAGGTCATACACAGTGACCCATCGTCTTGTACCTCTGGCTCCAGCTCATGTTTCACGTGGCAAACTTGAAAATGCCCTGCTCTGTGCCCTGGTCCAGAGTGAGTCCTGCCCTGAAGAGCTCTCCAGTCCTCCTCTTTTGCATCCACTCCAGCCATCTGCCTTACACTCGGTTCTGCCCCTGGAACCTGGGCCACCACTAACCCTTTCTCAGCTGTTCTGTGACCCGAAAGCACGATGTGAGGTGTGACGAGCAACTTGAGTGTCACGGACACCAGCAGTCGATATTGAAATGGAATAAAGGACCATGATGGCCTGCTTGAGGCTACCAAGTGAACCATGGTGCTGGTGATCAGCACAGATGACAGTGACGGAGCTGTGACTATCTGTCGATAAAGGCTGCCGCTGTGGGAAGACACAAACTTATCTGTCTGCACTGCGGCACATTCACGGCCCTCCTTTCTCTCTGTCTCCATCTCTCTGTTTCCCTGACTGCCCTGTCTGTGTCTGCTCCCCTCCAGCCCTCCGCTCACTGTGAGGCTCTCCTGACAGCAGAGGACCCTCCCTGGGACATGTACCTTCTGGAGGACCCTGAGGAGGCACCCCCAGGTCTGCAATGAGGCCCACCAGGGGTCTCCCCACCCATGGATGGGCTGGCTGACTAAGGTTGCGGGCAACCAGATTGTGGTGACCTCTGGGGGTGACTGCCCAGGCAAGTGACCGTGGACCTCCCAGGCCTGGCAGCTAGACCTCTGGGACCTGAGGTTTGACCTGGCAGCTCCATGAAGCCATGGCTCCCTACCTTGGGGTGGGGGAAAGGGAACATCCTGCCTCAGGGCTGTCCAAAGACATCTGCGAGGTGAGGCTTCAGGCTCTGGGGCCTCCAGCCTCCCCCTCCCTTCGTGCTCTGTCTTCCCTGTCATAGACTCAGGATACCTGGTGCCTGAAGTCTCCCCAGCTCTCATGGGCCACTCCTGTTCAGACGGAACGCGTCCCACGTCCCTCCTGTAGCACTGCAGTTTCAGCCTCCAGGGGGAAGCTGTCCCAAGGTGGTGGGCAGTGGGTCCCAGTGGAGCCCAGGCCGGGGGTGGGGCGGGGCACAAGGGCAGAGGGCACAGACTGCAGCAGTGTGGCCTCCCAGGCCTTGACCCACGGGAGAGCCCAGGACAGCCCCTCCTGTCGGAGGCCCCCTGATCATGCCTGGACAGAGAGAGAGTGCTCTGTCTTGCCCGCTATCACCAGTGCCCTCACCTCCACGTTCCATCCCTCGAGTGACACTGAAGCATGTGGTGGCACGCAGCTGCCATGAAGGAGCCACTGTTGGGGTCTCTGGCTTGGAGAGCTCAGCAGGGTCCTGCAGTGTTTCTGAAGCCAGGATGGGCACTTGTGACATCATGCACATGCACTGTTCAGTGCCATTCAGGTGACAAGACCCAAGTGTGGAGGGCAACTGCGGAGGGAGCCGGTGAGAAGGGTAAAGCAGACCTCGGCAGTACATTGTCCCCAGCCAACGAGACTGAGGTAATTAGAGGCTGCAGGGAAGGGTGGCATTGAGAGGCCAAGGCTATTTTCAGAGGAAAATATATAATCTTCAAAGTTTTCTTCATGCAGGAAGACGTAATGAGAAAAATAGTGAGTATTCAGGTCAAGATGGCAGGGAGAGGGAGCTAAGAGGAAGAAATCAAGCCTGGATTCATGCAGACCCAGTGAGCTGGAGAGAGATCAGGGACAGACACCTCCTCCTGCCTGTGCCTCTGTGCATTCTGTCCTGGCCCTGCGTGACTCCCATGTCTGTCTGCCTCTGCACCCTGAGCTTCCTCCTCCCTCCTTGTCCCTGGGCTTCCAGGATCTCCGTCCTTACCCCACATACTGTTCAAAATCAGAACTTATGTGTACCCGGCTGTTTCCTGTGTTTAATACTTTGAAGAACTGAATATTTTATATATTTTTCTCTTCTTCGGATTTTAACAATGATCAGAGCCAATTGGTCTTCCCAGGCCTCAGGTTCCACCTGCCCCTGCCCCAGAGAGTTGAGGCCCAGGGAGGCCCTTGCAGGGACCTCTGGGGCTGGGGAGCCACTAAGTGCAGGACCACATTCCTCTGGACTGAGGACAGTGTGGCCAGGGGCTTCTAGAAAACTTCCAAATTCCTAGGACATCCATGACTGAGGGACAGGGCAGCAGAGGATATGGCAGGACAGGACAAGTATAGGCATTTTGAAATGAAAGCTGGAAATGCAGGCTGGTGTCCTGAGGGCCCGGCCTGGCAGATCTGAACAGAAGAGAGAGGAAAAACATCAGAGGAACTAAGTTCCCTCCCAGGGCACGCCCAGCAGAGCTGTCTCAACTGGGGGCTAACGGGTGGCACCAGGGCCTGCCCTGTGGAGCAGAGCTTTGGGCACCCATGCCCTGGCCAGCAGACACCAGGACCTCCTCCAGCAGCCCAGAGCAGATGGTGGCACCACTAACCAGCAGTATTGAATGTTACCCCGGAATTTTTAGAAAATTCCAGAATAAAAACAAAGGGGTGAAAACAAAAGGGAAGTGGTAAAAACAGGGAAAAAAGAAAAAGCCATTATTGTTTATAGGCTAAAAAGGAAAAATCTTTGCAAAATGCAAGGGTTTGAAAGGGAAGTGCACTTGGAAGGTAGCACTCTCGCTCCAGACCAGCACAGCCCGGCAAGCTCTTGGGAACGTTCAGAATTCTGTGCGGTGGCAGGTCACAAGGAGCACCCCAGAGCCGTGACGCTTGGCACCACTGCAAGACCCAGACTTAATGGGAGAAGCACAGAGCTGGGGAGAAAAGGCTCCTTGACCAAGAGCTCTGCACCATGGATGCGTCGAGCCTTGTCAGACAGAACACAAATGCACTGTGCAGGAAGCTTCCAGAAACAACCCCAAAATTTTTCTTGGGGGAAAAGAATGACCTAAAAACAACGAAAAAGATGAGGAGGGACAGGGTCCCATGCAGACCCCTCCTGCCAGGAGAGACTCTGGGCCAGCCTCCAGAGGAGTCCAAGAAGAGGTGGACAGATATGCATAGGTGTGGACAGGTATGATCAGATGTGGACAGGTGTAGGCAGATATGGGTGGGTATTGGCTGGTGTGGGTGTTGGCAGGTATAGCCAGGTATAGGCAGATATGGGTAGGCATGGACTGGTGTTGGCAGGTGTAGATAGCTGTGGGCAGGTGTGGACAGGTGTGGGCAGGTGTAGGCAGGTGTGGACAGGTTTGAGCAGGTGTTGGACAGGTATAGGCAGGCAGATATGGGTAAGTTTGGGCCAATGTGGTTATCGGCAGGTATGAGAAGTGTGGGAAGGTGTGGACAGGTGTGGGCAGGTGTTGGACAGGTTTAAGCAGGCAGGTACGTGTGGGTGTCGGCCAGTATGGGTGTCGGCAGGTATGGACAGGTGTAGGCAGGTGTGGGCAGGTATAGGCAGGTGTGGATAGGTGTAGGAATGTGTGGGTGTAAGCAGATATAAGCAAGTGTGGGCCAGTGTGGTGTCAGAAGGTGCAGACAAATGTAAGCATGTATGTGCCCTGGTTCCTCTCTTCTGGATGCTAAGTGAATAGAGATGGGTCAGTGGTGAGGGAAGTTTAAAAAAAAAAAAAAAAAGGAGCCTCATTCTCCAAACAAAACCCTTGGACTTTCTTCCTGGGCTAGATGTGCCCTTGAGATTCAACCTCTGAGGACTCTGCCATGGAGCCTGTGTACACCTTTCAGGTTATTGCACATCAGGTGTGGTCACAGCACCAAGGAAGGTGCTGTGATGGCTGGGCTGAGAGCGGCTATTTTGCACCATGAAGTGAGTGTGTGGATGGAAGCTGCACACAGTTGACTTCTACTTCCTTGATTCCATTGTTTGGATGTCACCTGGAGGGTCTCCCTAAATCCTCATTTAAATTGTCACCCCTCCCTCACTTGCTTCTTAATCACTCTTTTTATCTCTGCAGCTCTTCTTGAAGGTATACCACAAAGAGGCACCTTGTTCTGCCTCTTGTCGTCACAGGGCAGGCACAGGGGAGGCACTAATAAATATTCAAATGCACAAATGTGCAAAACGCCAAATGTTGTAAAGTGCTGTATAAATAAGCATGAGCTCGTGGCAACATCAACATTAAACCTGAGCTGTTAACAGAGTGGCCGGTGCCTGCAGTGTGGGAGAGGTCTCACCTTTGCCTTCTGCCTTCTGCCTTCCCTTCTCCAGGGGCCTTCCTATCCAGGTACAAGCCCAGGAGGGGCCACCTGGGCCCCGGGGTTAAGCCCAGAGGGCATCACACCCGAAGCGCAGCCTCCACCCTTGTTCATGGGGGGACAATATCCGATCTCGGATATTGGCCCTGGTGGGCATCATCCTTGGTCCCAATGGCGGACCCTGTCCAGGCTCAGAGCGAGAAGTCCGCGGGGCCCAGAGCCGGCCCCTGCAGGTCCTGGGCGCCTCCCCGACCCTGGCCCCGCAGTGGAGGCGTCCCCAAGCTGCGAAGCGCGACCCCCGAGGTTGCACTGACAAAAGCTTCCTGCAGCCGACCCCGCAAAGGTGCCAGGCAGCCCCTGGGCCCCGCCCCGCCCGCGATCGCCCCGCCCCGCCCCTCCCGCCCCGCCCCGAGGCCCCAGGCTGCCCAGCCCGGCTCGCATCCCGCAGCCATCGCGGCGCCGGCCCTTGGACGCCAGCATGTCCCTGCGCTTCGTGGTGACCCCCGCGGCAGGCGGGCGGGAGGACGCGAGTCCCGGAGCCCAGAGCGGCTGCGGCCAGCGCCCGGGCCGGGACCCCGACTCTGTCCCCAGTGTGGACACCGATGCGGGGCAAGAGCAACCCGGCGTGGACGCGCTACCCATCCTGCGCTACTGCCGAGAGCCCAGCCGTTACGGTAGGTGCCGCGTGGGCCGGGCGTCCCCTGGAGGGTCACGGCCCAGTGAGCCGTGCCCGGGGCTCCCTGCTGCTGCCTGCATGTGGCGTCGGCCTTGAGGACCGCTGGTGTCTCCAGGGTGTTGCAACCTTGCAATGAGGTCCCTTGTCCCCCCATGAGCCCAGCTATCTCTGCCCTCTCCCTGCAGACTCTTGGGCCTGGAAAGTGATGCTTCCCGCAGTGGGTAGAGGCACCAGAGGACACTGTCACCCAGAGCTGTGCCTGACAGGTGACAGCCCCAGAGGGCACCCTCTGACCTCACTACAACTGATTCCCCACCTCCAGACCAAGTCACCTCCATGCAACCCAGGAAGGGAGTTGGACTCCTCTTGTCCTAGCCAGGCAGCCACTGGGGTGACCACAGGTCAGGGAGGCCTTAGCTGGAAGTAGTGTGTGGACATCACAGTTCTCTGAATGACATTTGGCTTGCTGTCCTTTTCTGAAGTGACGCCTGCCTGGCCATCTGATCTTGTGAGACTCCAGAATCTCAGGAACTCTGAGATAAAAGAGGAGAGAAGTGTTAGTGACCACAGGTGAGTGTTCCCGGTGTGGGGACCCAGGATGGTGGCTTCTGACCACTCACTGCCCACACAGTGAAAAAGCCAGGTCCCCATGGGAAGTGGGGTGAGAGCAGGTTCCCCCACAGCAGACTTCCCAGTCAGAGTTCTGCTTAGGGTAGTGGAGAGAGGAGGCCACAGGGCCAGGCTAAGGATTTGGCCCTAAACCTCAGGGAGGAACACAGAACTGGACAGTCATTCCCAGAGGAACCTTCTCCATCCTGAAACTCTGCTTGCCCTCCAGAGCTGGGCTGACATTGGCGTGAACAAGTGGCAGGTCCTCCAATGTCCAATGTCCCCTGGTCAGCTGGGGAGGTATCAGCTGTCCATCACAAAGGCCTCCCACGGAAGTCACGTGGTGCACGTCACATGCATGAGTGTCGCACACGTGAGGTCTTTGAGACCTCAGTGAGGGTGGTTCTGCTTGGGCTGGCTGGGTGCAAAGAAACTAGCAAGCTGCTCTTCTGGGGAGAATTCTCTGCCAGGAAATCTGAGCAGTTGTCTCCCAGTGTGAACTTGGGCACCCTGTGGTTCTGGTGTGTGCGATGTGTGTGTGTGTCTCTGTGTGCCTGTGTGATGTGGTATATGTGTCTGTGTGTGGTATGTGTGTCTCTGCATATGTGGTGTATGTGTGGCTCTGTGGGCCTGTGTGTATAGTATGTGTGTATCTCAGCGTGTGTCTGTGTGATGTGTCTCTGTGTGTGTGTGTGTGTGTCTCTGTGGGCCTGTGTGCCTGTGTGCCTGTGTGGTGTGTGTCTCTTTTGTGTGTATAGTGTGTGTGTCTCAGTGTGTGCCTGTGTGGAGTGTGTCTCTGTGTGTATAGTGTGTGTGTGCCTGTGTGGTGTGTGTGTGTGTGTGCATGTGGCTCTGTGGGCCTGTGTTCCTGTGTGGTGTGTGTCTCTTTTGTGTGTATAGTGTGTGTGTCTCAGTGTATTCCTGTGTGGAGTGTGTCTCTGTGTATGTGTCTCTGTGTGTAAGTGTGTGTGTGGCTCTGTGGGCCTGTGTGCCTGTGTGGAGTGTGTCTCTGTGTGTGTGTGTGTAGTGTGTGTGTGACTGTGTGGTGTGTGTCTCCGTGTGTGTGTGTAGTGTGTGCATGACTGTGTGGTGTGTGTCTCTGTGTGTGCCTGTGTGGTGTGTGTGTCTCTGTGTGTGTGCACGCATGGCTCTGTGGGCCTGTGTGCCTGTGTGGAGTGTGTCTTTGTGTGTGTAGTGTGTGTGTGTGTGTGCGTGTGCGTGCGCACTCACGTGTGCCTCTGTGGGCCTGTGTGCCTGTGTGGAGTGTGTCTCTGTGTGTGTGCATAGTGTGTGTGTGACTGTGTGGTGTGTGTGTGTGCGCGCACACGGCTCTGTGTGCCTGTGTGCCTGTGTGGATTGTGTCTTTGTGTGTATGTAATGTGTGTGTGACTCTGTGTATGTGTGTGTGTGCACGCGCGCACCCGTGGCTCTGTGGGCCTGTGTGCCTATGTGGAGTGTGTCTCTGTGTGTGTGTAATGTGTGTGTGACTGTGTGTGTGTGTCTCTGTGTGTGCCTGCATGGTGTGTGTGTCTGTGTGTGTGTGTGTGTGTGTGTGTGCGTGGCTCTGTGGGCCTGTGTCAGGGTCTGCCTGTGTTGCAGACCCCATCCTCCAGGATTGCCCTGATGGGTGGTGTGTGGATGGTGTCAACCCACCCCTGCTCTGAGCTCTGGATCAGGAGTGGCCAGCGCCAGGGGAATCAGGTTCCTGTGCTGCTGCTCTCACCTGGCTTCCTATCATCCTCTACCCTGAGCCACTCCCTGGACTCCTGAGAGTGCTTCATGCACATGCTGGAGTCTTAGGCCTCTCTCTCCCCCAGGCCCTCTTATAGCTGCCCTGCTGGGACCTCTCCCTCATCATGATAGAGCAGCAAGGACACATGTGACTTGCCAAGGGACACATTGCTTTTGGTTTTCTTTACCAGGCCACTCACTGATGTGAATTGGGGGCACTGATGGGGACACAGTATCGGGTTGTTCTTCAGCTGCTGTGGGGACCCCACTTGGACAATGAAGGTCAACAGGGCTTCTGGAGAGGGTGTGGATGAGTAAAAGCAGAGCAGCCCCCAGGTGGCACCCCGAGGTGCAGCAGTGGTCACCCACACTGCTACCTGGTGGCAGCCCTACCCATTCAGGGCAGCTGCTGGCCTCCTGAGCTCTGGGGCGGGGGTGCATGCCCACTGTGTGCCGCACTGACTGAGACCAGGAATCGCCAGCTCCCCCATTCCTCCCCAAGGCTCAACTTTGCCTCCCAGAGCCACCCACACCCCATGCAGGGCTGAGGGCCAGGCAAACCCTGCAGGTCCCCAATCTGGGTTCCTCTGCCCTGCCTGGACGTAGGAGGAGGGAGAAGGCTATTTGCCCACCACAAGGTCAGAGGTAGGTCCTCTACCCTTGGACTCGAGGGGGCTCTACCAGCTGCCCACTGGTGGGCCAGAGGACCCTGTGATGTGGGACCCCGTGCAGTGCCCTGGCTGGGCTATGCTGCACTGGAAAGCGACATCCATGGATGGGCGCGAATCTGGTGACAGCTCAGCCAGCGTTAGCCAGATCATTCTGTGCCGTGCCCACGCTGGGGAAACAGAAGACCTATTATTTGATGCTGTCATTAAGACAACGTGAACTAAGTTTTGAAAAGCAAACAAGATTTTACTGGTCCATCACAGCGTCATGCCAGGCAGCTGAGCGTGGGGCGGGTTGTCTGTCCTGAGATGACCTTTTGGTTGCAGATGTTCGGCAGGTGGCTGAGAGGAGCCTCCTGGACGTTAGGCCTTACTCCTGCCTTGAGAACCCAGTCCCCTTTGTGATGTCTGACAGCTGAGTGACCAGGGCCCTCCAGGGAGTTTGGTGGTGTGGTGTTTGGTGGGCTGCGTTAGGTACGGGTGGTGCAGAGGTGTGTGAACTAGGGGCTCAGTCAACCCCTGGGATTTGGCCTACAGGAACACAAGGCCCCCTGTGTGCCTTCAAGCATCCTGCATTTGCTTTGGTGAGGGTGGCTGGTGCCCACCAGAGATGTGACAGTGAGCCTGCCACATGTCTTCCACCAGGTGTGACTCCCAGCTCCCTGTGTGTGGCTGCATCTTCTGCAAGCACAGGGGCGGAGGTCAGGGTGACCGGGGAGGGGATTTGACCTAGGCACATGACACCACCAGAGGGGCAGTTCGAACAGGACAGCATGGGTGCAAGGGGCCAGGTCTGAGGTCAGGGCATGGCTCAGGGGTACCAGAGCAAGTGTCCTCGCCCTGGATGAGGGTGCTGCTGAGACTGCAGTGCAGTCTCTCTGGTGGGACAGAGCCAAGAGGGTCCCAGAGCCAGCTATGAGGCATGAGATGGACAGTCACCTGGAGTGGCCCCAGGTTGGAAGGGAAGAGGAAGAGAGAGGGTCTCCAGAGACAAGGAGAGATACATGCAGGAAGGACAGGGACACAGGGAGGTGGTAGGCAGGACAGAGCAGGCTGCCTTCTAGGCTCTGACTTCCTGGACTGTGCTTTGGGGGCAGCCAGGCTCCCTCACTTGGTATTGGGTCTGCTGCCTCCATACAGCTTCACCTGCTGGACAGACACAGGCTAGATGGAGCCCTGACTAGCGCTTGGCCTTCCTTGGCTGTTATGGCTGGTGGGGTCAGACATCTGCAGGACTAATAATTGTACCTGGAGGGTCACTTGGGAGCAGAGCGCCCTGGCAGCCAGACACAGCATATCCCGCCAGAGGACCCAGATCCAGAAGGCTCATCCACACTTGCACCAGACTCCTGGGGAGGCCAGACTGGGGCTGCTTAGTATGTTTGTGTCATTATGTGCTGTATGCCTACATCCATGTGTCCATGGTCTGTGTTGTGCTGCCTGGGGTCTGCCCACCGTCTGCCTTTGTGTCTGCGTGTGTCTCTGCAGAGTGCTCTTATTGTCTAAGCCCTGGAAGTGGCTCTCATGGAGGACATCTCAGGTCAGAGCCTGCACAGGAGCATCTGCTCCATGATCTGGGATTTGAGGACCTGGAAGCTGAGCATTGCGGGGCTGAAAACTGTCCTGGGGCACCGGCCGTGACCCTGCCCCCTAGTTTCTGTCCTGGTCCTCAGGCGCCTGCTGCCCAGGACACATGGCCCACTGTTTTCACACACCCATCAATGTCGTAGGGTCCTGGGTCCCAGCTCCTGCGTGAGCTTTGGAACAGTCCTCTCCTGGGCAGGGCCACACCTTCCCCTCACAGGGACAGGGCACCATGGCTATCTCTCTCCTGCTGGGCCCTGGGAGGCTGAGGGTGCTGGCTCTGGTGCCTGGAAACCTGTCGCCCTCAGGCAGACTCTGTTTTCTTTCTGCTTAAATATTTCATGGTGCTTGGCCCTCCAGGTGACCTGCAAAGGGCTCTCCAGGGAGTAGGGCAGGCCCCTATCCATCACCTCTTAAAGGGCCCTTGCCTTGGTGGTGCTGTGCAGCTTGACCACACGTTACTGCTTAGCTTGACTTCTGTTTTCACTGCAGTGGGGCCTGGGTTCCAAGGCACCCCTTCCGTTATGCAGCAGAAGTTTCTTTAAAGGTGTTTTGTCTAAAACAGAAGCGTGGTCACCCAGAGTGAGTCGGGGGCCTCTTGGTGCAGTGGTCCCCAGCTGGGCCTCCTGGTCCTGCACAGACCCCAGAGCAGGTGGCGCGGGGTGGGGGGGCTCGGTTGGGTGACCCAGCTCCCAGCATTGTCTTGGTCTAGGTTCACCCAGGAAATAAACAACCAAGAACATTGGTGTCTAGTGGCCAGGCTGCCTCCCAAGCCTACCATAAGGGTCCCAGTAGACCCCGGACCCAGCACAGGCTGCCTGGTGAGCTCTGGGCCCTGTGAACTTAGGCACCAGGTGTGGGGCTCCAGATGTGCACGCGATGCTACTACATGAAGGTGTTAGAGAAGAGAACTGGGCAACAGCACGCACAGGGAAAAGCACAAACAGAACCGGCAGGGTGGCCACGCCTGTGATCCCAGCCACTCAGGAGGTTGAGCAGGAGGAGTGCAGCTTTAAGGCCAGCCTTGGCAACTTAGCAAGACCCTCCCAAAATACAAGTGAAAAGGGCTTGGGTATGGCTCAGTGGTTAAGCACCCTAAATCCAATCCCTAGCACACACACACACAAGCACACACAGCCATCTGAGAGGGGAAGGGACCCAGAGAATGGATGGAAGACCTATAAATCATAACCTGGCAAAGGTCACGACTGTACAATCCAGGGCTTCTGTAGCATAACCCAAAAAAACCCAAAATAGGCAAACAACTTGAGAAGCGTTTCTCCAAAAAGATACACAGATGGAGCTGGGGCTGTGGCACACTCCTGTAATCCCAGCAGATTGGGAGGCTGAGGCAGGAGGATCAAGAGTTCAGCAACTTAGTGAGGCCCTGTTTCAAAATAAAAAATACAAAGAGCTGTGGCTGTGGCTCAGTGGTTAAGCACCCCTGGGTTCAATAGTGCAATGTTCTGTGTGGAAAAGAAAGAAAAAGATGCTCAGATGGTGAATAGGCTTGAGAAACTCACCCTAGCTGCTACAGGGAGAACACTTCACGGCCCCCTGAGGCTATTGACCCAAAAACAGAGTCACAAATGCTGGCGATGTGGGAGGGAGGCTAGGAGGCTCCTCCCAAGCTGAGCAGAGCAGCACCCCTGGACACGTGGAGCACCGTACCTGGGCGAAGGCCGGGGCTGGGCACGCTAGTGCACACCCACGCCCACCACAGACCGCTCACATTGGCAGAAGGTGGGAGCAGCCCCCACCCCACCGGGTGGGCTAGTGGGTGGACCAGTGTGAACGCAGCTCCAGGACAGCCCAGGATGGAGTCACGGCCTTGGGCCCTGCACCTTCAGACAGGGCTTGAGCGGGCAGAACAGTGTTCCTGAAAGCAGGAGGCTCCAGTCCCCGCCAGCTAATGGGGGACTTCAGGGTTTTCTATTCTGCCTCTTTGTTCCCCTTACAAAGTCTACCACTCTGCACTACCCAGTGGCTCCCCGCTTTTGTAGAGTGGCTCTGAACCATGATCAGAGCCAAGCACCATAGCTGAACTTGTTGTCACTGTGTGTTTGAGAAGACGTACAATGGGGCATCATTCAGCCTTAGAAGGAAGGGAGATTCTGACCCCAGCTGCATGGATGAGCTCAAGGACATTGTGCTCAGTGACAGACAGACAGGGACATGGACAAATGCTGCAGATCTGCACTTCAGTGAGGGCCCCAGGATCATCACATTCATAGACCAGGTGACATGGAGGTGGCTGGGGCTGGGGTGTTGATGGGTGCAGAGCTCCAGTTTTACAGGGTGGGACAGGCTCTGCTGGTGGCAGTGTGCCAATGCGCTCAGTGTCTTGGGTCTGCCACTTAGTGATGGCAAAGATGAGGCCAGGTCCAGTGGCATGCACCTGTGGTCCCAGCCACTCAAGAGGCCGAGGCAGGAGGACGGCGAGTGCAAGGCTAGCCTGGGCGACACAGGGAGACTGAAAAGGGCCGTGGGTATGGCTCAGTGGTAGAGTGTTCCTGCATTCAATCCCCATTCAAAAAAAAAAGGCAAATTTTATATAATGCATGTTCTACTACAATACAAAGACAAGAAAAATAGAAGCACAATCAGGAGGCAGGTTCTGGCAGTAAACCAAATCCTGCCCTGGCCTTCTGGAGGCTCCTTTCCAGAGGATACTGACTTGACTGAATCAATTCACACCCAGGGCCCTTCCAGGAAGGGTCTTTTTAAATCTAAATTACTCTCTGCAAGGTGCAATCGCAGGCGTCTTGAAAGAGATGTTTTTGCCCAGGGACCTTCCTGTCTCAAATAACAGCCTTTGTGGGAGGGCCGGAGATGGGGAAGGATGGCACTGGAATTGCCGCCCTCCATCTGGCCCGGCTATGGACCAAGGGCATCCACCTGGCCCCAGCCAGGAGTTAGGGGAGGGTGACCATAGTGGCCACCTCTCCCTGGAGACTGTGCAGGAGGAGGGGTCTCAGTGAACCTGCTGCTGTTGGCCACACAGCCCTGGAACGGTGGGTTCTGACCAGGTGTATCAAGACAACTGTCCTGCAGCCCCATCCGCCTTGGCTGGCTGCTGTCTGACTGCATTCCCTCCTGCCCACCCGGTGTGAGGGCTCCCTGTGAAGAGGGCTGGTGCTCTGGCCATGTCTGCCCCTCCAGCCTTCTGAGGCCTTCTGTGGTCTGTGTTGGCGTGTATAGGCATGTATGTGTGTGTGTTGCACAGGGCTCCCTTCTGCTCGGGAGGCGAGCAGAGTTCTGTGGGGAGGCCTGCTTGCTCTACCCAGAGTCCACTAATGCAAATGCCAGTTTCACCCAGAGTGCTCCATCATCCAGAGCAAGGTCTGAGCACAGCCCAGGCACCTGGGCTGAGCCACTGAGGAGGTGTTCAGTGTCAGTCTGTGAAAGACTCGTTTATAGTCATACATGCATCTGTGCACACCCTGCAATGTACACCCCACCCACCTGCACATGCTCGCACACACATGTACACATACACCACACCGATATACACATGTGTGCATGTGCACGTACATCCATAATGCACATGTATATCTACACACATGCATGGGTACATCCCATGTGCACACATCTACATACATGTGTTCATCCATGCACATGTGCAAATTGACCCTCATATGCTCATGCACACCCACATACACACATGCATGTGTGTGCATACACACAAATGTGTGCATACACACATTTGTACACCATATACACATGTACACTCATAGTCATAAACACATGTACACCCACAAATACCCATGTGCATGTGCTCCCACACACGCATACACCACAGATACACACATGCACCCACATTATCCACGTGTGCACATTCCCACTTTTGTGTGTAACACATACACACTTGTGCATGCACAACCAAAAGTAAGTCATTGTAGTGACAACCAAACAGACTTTGAGAAGAAGAGGTGGGCAACTGGCAAGTGCCAGACGTCTTCCAGATGACCTGCGGCAAGCCTGGCCTTGGCTCCTCTCCAGTCCTTTGGGGGTTCCGGATCTCCTCTACGAACTATGCCACCAAGCCTCCCTTCAGTGTCACTTCCATGGGTGCAGGTCTCAGGGGTATCGAGGCAAGTGGACGCCAGCTTTCCATGTTGCAAGCCCTGTGCATAGGCAGTGCCACCCACTGTCCCAGTCCAAACTGGTGGCAGCCCGGAGGCAGCAGATGGACTGAATCATCAACCAGGGCACTCATGTGTGTCGTGACATAGTCAGGGCGGTGATGGCCCAGCTGCGACTTGGTGGGGCTTCGGGCTGCCAGTCGTCATGGTGTGGGGTGAAGGGGGATCTGGGGCCAGTGTTGGAACCTCTCAGGCTTCCTGCAGAAGGCTCCCTGCACCCCCACTTCCTGACCTATGGTTTTCAGCACCCACTCCGGGCTGTGACCTGTGGATGTGGCAGCAGAAGCCAACGTCAAGTGATGCATACCCACACATAAATGATAACCCAAGCCCACTGAGCCACACCCTGTCCTTCTCATTTCTTACTTTGAGACAGGGTCTGGCTGAGCTTCCCAGGCTGGCCAGAAGCTGCCTTCCTCCTGCCTCTGCCCCTCGAGTCACTGGGATTACAGGCTTGCGCCCCTGCATTCGGCCTGCCTCTCTGCTCTCTTGGACGGGTCCCTTGAGGGGCTGTGCCCACCATGCAGTCTGCCTACCCTCTCATCTTTGTCCTGGCCTGTCTGTCCCTGATCCGGAGCTGTAGGCCCTTCTCCTGTGGCTGAATTCCCATCCCAGATGTGGTGGAATGATGGGAAGCTGGAGAAGGCAGGCTCCTCTAGAAGCAATCAGAGGGACATTCTCACAGAAGCTGCCTTCTGTGACAGGCCCCTTCCTCCTCTGGGCTCCGTCTGAACAGTGAGAGACAATTCAGGTGCTGGTCCTGGAGCCAGGGGCTGATGTGCGGGTGAGGGGGAGTCCTGCCTGGGAGGAAGAGGGGAGAGTGGACGTGGGACCTGGGAGGCATGGGGGCTGCGTGCATAGGCTAGGGGCTCCATCCAGGGGGCTCCCCCAATTCTGAGCTATTTCTGCAAGCAGCCCTGGGTGCCTGGATGTGTGGAGACAAACCAGCATAGATGTCAACAGGTGTCGGCCACGCACCTGCAGCATGGGAGCCAGCAAAGGGCACTGGGTGGAGGAGCAGAGCTGGAATGTAAGGGCACCCCCAGAAAACCCACAGTGATGCCACATGATGCAGACTGTGGACTGGACCGTGACTCCAGACTGTGGACTCCCAGACTGGGACGAAGCCCTCAGTCCCAGCATGAGTAAATCTGGACGTGAGTCCTTTAGAGAGAACATCAGAGCTAACCAGCTCAGGAGGAGGCACCCAAACCTGACAGGGTATGGTTTTACAAGAGGAGAGAGGCACCAGGGGGCTCAGGAGGGAACCATGCGAGTTCACAGAGGGGCACCATCCATGGACCAAGGAGAGAGGCCTCAAGGGCAGCCAGTGCTGCTCAGCATCCCTGGTCACTGTGCCCTGCAGCCCCCATGGCCTCTGCTCCACTCTGAGTCCCCTGGGTGGCTCCACTAAACAGTCTGCTCCACTCTGAGCCCTCCAGGTGGCCCCTGAACAGTCTTGCTATGGTGTCCACTGTCAGGTCTCTCTGAGCCTTTGTGGCCAGCTCCTGGACTCTGTCCCTTGCAGGACAGGTGCTTGTTAACTGCTCACCTGGGTGGAGTCTCCCTCCCAAGCAGCCACCTCAGCTGGACTCTGCTGAACCCTCCCCCCTCTGCTGGCCACCTGAGCCCTCCCTGGGGCTCTGGACGCCTCTATGCCTCCTTCTTGTTGCCTGGCGACCAGAGCTTTCTCATCCCCCTGGACTAGATAGCACACCACAGGGACAGAGGTAAGCACCAGTCTGCACTGGGCATGCTGGTGAGGTTGCTGGGCCTGGTCTCCCTGTTGATAGAACCACATCTCCCTAGGGGCACCTGGAAGGGCATGTGAGTGGACAGGCATTGCCAGCAGCCCTGGCTGCAGCTCCTCCCACACCCCCTCTGAGTCACCTGTGTCTGCCAGACCTATGGTGGTCACAGAACCCAGAGGTGCTCAGGACACAGTGTCCCAGGCATGCAGAGGAGCAGCCAGGACTGTCCTGGGACCTCAGGGACCATGGTGTCCATCGCCTGGGATGACCTAGCTGGTGTGGGGTTGCCTTCCTCAGAGAAGGACCTGCCCAAATGCACTGGGCAGGCTAGGGCTGCAGGGTCCTGTGGGTCTGGGTATCCTCCACTAGGCATCAGGTGAGGCCTCTGCCTCCTGTGGACAAGGCCCTCTGGCAGGTCTTCAGGAAGGGGGCACCTGGGTCCCTGAGGTTGCACCTGCTCCTGCCCTGCTTGTCTGAGCAGTTTCTGCCCCCTGGCCCTGCAGCTTGATTCAGCTGCAGGACAGAGTCCCCAGCCAGTCCACAGCTGAGAGTACTAAGGACAGTAGAGCTCCTTCGGGCTGTCTGCTGGTGCAGGGATGAGGGGGGATCCCTGGCCAACGAGCCCCAGAGCACTTGGAGAGCTCAGCTGGCATTGCTAGCACTCTGGGCCTCCATGTGCTGAGTCTTGGGTACTCCAGAGGCAGTAGTGAGGCAGGACGTGTTGTTTGGGGCGTGTTCTGGCGTATTCCAGCACCTGTGACCTCAGAGGTCTTGGGACTAGCAGTGTGATCCCATGCCCTAAAAGTGCTGGTTTAGAGACAAGGTGCTCCTGGGGCTGCAGTGTGGCTTGGTGGTAGAGCGCTCACCCAGCGTGCATGAGGCCCTGGGTGCTACTGCCAGGGGCAACAGGCATGAGCCTCGCCTTCAAGGTGCCACGAAGCTGTGAATCAGAGACTGGGTTAAGGAGGCAGGTCTGGGTGGGCACGATGCCCTGACTGGGTCCCCAGGCTGCCTGTCCACATTCACAGTGGGCCAGTGGACTCTGCTCATGCCTGGTAACAGGATTAACCGGGAAGCCAGCTGGTGGCCTTCTGCCCAGCTCAGGTGAATGTTTTACTGGTCGTTTACTTGAGAAGAACCCAATTTCCTGAGGGTGATGTGAGGCCCTGCAAGCAGCAATGTGGGCCACAGAAACCTGGGAGCTGCCAGCATCCCACTACTGGACAACACCCTGACCTCTGCCCAGCTTGGAGAACATGGCCTGGCCTCTTTTGCAACACTGACCCCTCTTTAGGGGTCAGTATGACAAATGAGAAAGCAACCCTGGAGCCCCGGCCCTTCCACACTAGGATGGGACATGGAGACAAGGTGTTTTGTGAGCCAGGAGTGGGCCTCACCAGAGGCCTTGGCCTTGCAGAGCTCTGAGAGACACTGTCTGTCGCACTGTGGCCGCAGCCCAAGAGACTGAGGGAGAAGGGCTTTTCCTTCTGCGTTTGAGGATGGCACTTCCGGAGTTGCTGCTGTTCCTTCTTTGCAGCCAAGCACTGGTGGTGGAGGGGGCTCCTTATATCCCCAGTAGCCTGGCTGGAGCCTTGGCATGGAAGAGCCCCTCACTGGGTGCCCTGGGACCAACCCAGCACCACGGCAGCATTCACCCAGCCTGGGAGCGGGTTCACTGCCAGTAGGACCTCTGCAGGTCCTGTACGGTGGTTTCCCAGAAGGGACAGCTGGTGGCACTGCTCTGGGACTGGAGGCCACTGAGGAGGGAGATTCAGAGTGGAGCAAGAGGTGGTCTGAGGAAGCTAGGCAGAGACGGGAGACCAGAGGACACTGGGTGAGGGTAGCAGGACACTGACATCATGCCAGGGCCTGAGGCTGGCCCAGCCACCACGAGGCCACCCAGCCCTGTGGAGTCGCTGTCATGGAGCCACCACAGAACGGTGCTTTGACTTTTCCCAAGGGGTCTCATTCCACAGGCTTCTAAAGCTGCCATGTGGTGACCATCCCATGTGGTGACCATCTGCTCCATCATCTCATGTAGCCAACCTGGCCACCAGGTCGGAGTGCCTGGTGCTGCCCTGGTCATGCGCCCTGATTGGAAGAGTGAATCTGAGTGCGAATGTCAGCTGCCTGTGGGACACAAAGCCAGGAAGAACCGAGCAGACATCATAGCCCAGCTGCCCACCTGACGTGGCTTCTGGGCCCACTTTTCCTGCAGCTCCTGGGCCACCAGGCTGCTTCAACAGATGTGTTGCACCACAGGCCACATGATCAAACCCAGCCCCTGGTGACAAGAGCTGTGTCCAGTGTCCCTGATGGTTCTCTGAGCCTCTGTACGTGGCCAGCCCTTCACCTCGCCCTCCCCTCCATCCCTGGGCCTGGCGGGTGGTCCCAGAGACCCCTGCACTGCTGTTCCTCAACCTTCTTCATGCAGGCCCTCTCCAGGCCCTGTCCTTCACTGGGAGGAAGGAGGCAGCGAGGTACTCTGTGAGTTCTGGAAGATTCTGGAAGGTTCTGGAGCTGCAGAAAGTCACCCACGGAAGGACTCTCTTGTCAGCTGCACAAGCTCAGTTTCACACAGTTCCACTGTAATTTGCGAACCTCGCCTAGAAGTAAAACCACAGAGGTGGTGTGGAGGGCTGCCTGGGTTCCTGGACCTTCTTCTTAAGAAACACAGGCACAGCTGCAGCTGCTGCTGGTGGTGCCTATATCCGTGACAGCCTGACCCTGGGCCCTGGTGCCGCGCGGCCCAGCTTGGTGGCTTCCATAAGGGTGAGGTCACATGTGGCCGGTGTCGGGTCAACGGGTTTTGAGCAGAGAAGTAATGCGCAGCCTGGAGGGCTCCGCGGTGAATGTACTCTCAGCTGGAATCTCTCATTTCCTTCCTCTCCAGTTAGGTGCAGAGGTCACCTTCCAGCCGAGCCCAGGCTCTGGTGGCTACTGAACACCCGTGGTGCCAGCTGGGCTCCTGGAGCCATGACCCTACCCTGAGGACCCCAGAGATGTCTAGTTGAGTCCTGCACGTCATAGGGAGGGCAGAGGGGGCGGGAGGGTGTGGTACCCACTCAGCTCTGCCCCTTCACCAGGAAATGTCCTGGAAGTCTCTCTGGCACCCCTGAGACCAGGGTCTCAGGACGGACCTTGCCTGTCCCTCCTGTTTCCAGCAGGTGCTGAGACCCCAGAGCACCATGCAGTTCAGGAGGAGGGGTAGGGCCACCTGCACCTCCTGGGCTTTCACTTGGAGTGCGTAGTCAGGCTCCTTGCAGCCCCAGCTGGCCATGAGATTGGACAGAGGGCCCAGCGGCAGTGGCCATGGAAGGTCCCTTGAAGAAGTGTCTAGTGTCCTGGAGAGATGAGGCCACACCCCAGGAAGAGCAGGCCCTGGGCAGGGGTTGTGACTGCAGCTTACAGGACCCGAGGCCATCGCTTGCATCTTGGAGGTCACCCTTGCAGGGGTCAGTGTGCATGTGTGTGGAGAGTGAAGGAAATCCCTGAGCAGGCCACGGGCTGGTGCAGAGGTGTCACCTGTCTGGCAGATGAGCCAAGGAGCAGAGAAAGGAGTGCAAGGCCCCCTCCCATGTGGGGGTGGCAGGAGCAGCTCTGGTTTGTGTGTGTGTTCATGCATGCCAATATGTGCATGTGTGCCGGATTCCAGCAGGAGCCTGGGTGGAGGCCGGGAGCTGGCAGTGATGTCCTGCTGTGGATCACAGGGATGGCTAGCTGGCTCCACACCACTTTTTTTTTTTTTTTTTAAGGGAGAGAGAGACAGTGAGAGAAAGGAGAATCAATTTAGTTTTTCATGTGGCTTTCACTGCTCCGACTCTTCATTGTGTACGTGGTGCTGGGGTTCGAACCCACGTAATCACGCATGCCAGGCAAGTGTCTCCAGCCTCATCCACACCACTTTTGATCAAAGCACGAGACTGGCAAGTCCTTAGCTGCACTTCATGTGACCTGAAGGTGTCAACGTTCCAGGCATTGAGACCCTAGCGGAAGACCACGGGTGGGCATGGTGGACCTGTGTCCCCTTCCTCCTTCCCTGCTGCAGTGGGATCTGGCAGCGAGTATCTCTGTCCTTCAAAGGGGGTCTTCCCTAGAATTCATCCTGGGGAAAGGGATGACAAAGGGTAGCTTCATGAGGGGCAGTTTTCCAGGCAGAGCTTGACTAAGCAGATGGGGGATGTCATCGTGGCGTTATGGCCACTATGGGCAGGGGTGACTGTGCTTCTTTGGGGTCTGTAGGAACTCACCGTGCTCCAGCACTCAGAGGTTTTCTGTGTGGATTATGCATTTGATTTTTTTTTTTTTTTGGCAAGATACAGTGTCATTTGGTGTTTCTATCTATTCTGTGGCTTTTGGGTCAGTAATGGTTTCCAAATTTTTTGTCTATTTTTCGCATGTGAAAAAATTTCCAGAAAACTGTTTGTAATATCATGTATGATCTGCATTGAGTCCCTAGGGTTGCTTTAACACATTTCCAAAACCTAAGTGACTTAACAGAAGCTTTTCTCACTGTTCTGGAGGTCAAAGCCTCACTCCCTCCGGGGGTGGGGGGCAGGGATGGCTCCTTCCTGCCTCTTGGACTCTGGGCTCCAGGTGCCCTGAGCTTGTGGCCACACCACCCAGCCTCCCTGGCATCCCTACCCCCGTCCCTGCTATGCCTCCCCAAGCCTCCCTCTGTCTGCAGGTCTTGTGTAAGGACACCAGTCCCTCTGTTTTGGGTCACACCACTGCAGTGTGAGTGTGACCTCATCTTAACGAAACATTTGCAAAGACCCCATTTCCAAACCAGGTGCATGCACGGGCTTCTGCAGCTGCATTCCCACGGGCCTCGCCAGGCACAGGCAGCCTGCAGTGTCTCCCTAACTGCAGCGTCTACATTGAAGAGTGTTCCCTCCACACAGCCACCATGTCTCACGGTTTCAATCGCTGTATTTTCATGATTGTGTGGTTTAGACAGCACCAGGTCTGTCGGGGCACCTGGAGCTTGGGTTCTGGAGGCCCAGCTGGTTTCCCGCCTCATTGCTGTGTGCTCAGGGATCTCATCCTCTGTTACCCGCTTCTTGGAGACTTTGGGAGGTCCTGTTGTGCTGCCTGGCAGGAGTGGGATCGCAGTGCCAGGTGCAGCTGTAGGTTTCTGTGAGCTGGGTTCACCCTGCTTCCACATCTGATTGCAGAAGCTTTCTTTGCACCTGCATTGCCTGTGTTTGAACGGTGTCCTGAACTTTTGGGGCTGTAGGTCTGCTTTTGGGGGCTGTTTTCAGGGTGCATGATTTGGAGGCTGCGACCTGCCATGACCATCTTCTCTCTCACTTCCTTTGGGTTAAGGATGTGCTCTTGAAAAGCATGTATCTTGTGGTTCTCAGGGTTGTGACCCTAAAGTTCAGGTGAATAGGAGCCTGACTTGTGGAGGTTGGCTATAAGCAGGACTTTTGGCACTTGCTAGGCAGGGTGAGCACCCCAATGCCTCCCGCCCCTCCGTGCTCCTGAGTTTCAGTCCTGTCTGCGTGCTGCATGTGTGTGTGTGGAGTCTTGGTGCCCTCCTGCTCTGCTGCACACAGTCAACATTCTCGGACTTGCCTCTGCCCTCGGAATGTGTGCCTGTTTGTCTGGAAATGTCCTGATTTTGCTTTTGATTTTTTTTCTTTTTTTCTCT
>PVKS010001911.1:0-92923 GCA_004027875.1 Aplodontia rufa | reverse complement strand
GGATTGCAGGGGTGTGCTACAGTGCCCAACTTGCCTTTGTTTTTAATAAGCATGTTTGCTGGGGTGGGAATCTAGGTTGGCAGCTGATTTCTTCCTGTGCTTTGCCAGTATCTTTCCACCTTAGCCTGGACTCTGCCCTTTCTTCGACTGTCTCAGGCAGGAATTCTGCCGTGGCAGAGCTGGAGTCCCAAACCTGTTTCTGTTTGTTTTACTCACATTCATCTAACTGATGCATAGAGCACAAAAATGGTGCCCCTGTGTGATGCCCAGTCAGAGTGAACCTCCATCCCCCACACCCGTTTCTCTCTGTGGTGAAGACACCCGGTATTCCTTCAGAAAGCTTTCAGAAACACAGGGCTCACAGTCACTATCTGTGGGGTTAGGGAGCTGAGCAGCGTGCAGCAGCACCCCTGAATGTGGGTTCACTGATCAGCCTCCCCGCAGCTTCCGCCTGTCTCCTTGGGGACAGGGTAGGATCGGGCAGGCTTCATGGGCTTTGCTGTTCTTTTTTCTGCTTGCCGCGGTGCTGGGGATGGAACCCTGAAACTGGGCCCTCCTTTCCACTGGGTGAATGGATGTTCCCCCCGCACCTAGGCCCAGCCCTGCTTTAACAAGACCTTCTCCCCTCCATGCGTCAGCTCTTGGCGCTGGCCGCCTGTCGCCTGGGAGGCCTGTCTTGGGCGGGATCCAGCGCTGTGTGGGGGCCGGTGGGGTTGCTTGTGGGTTTTGAGTTGTGAGTGACAGGAGCTGTTGGTGCCTATTTTAAATGCATTTTAACTCATTGGCCTGAGGAAATAGAAGTTAATGTCCTGCAGTGTTTGTAAAAACAGCGCTTGTCCATCGATAGCAGTGATTTTAGTGTGTTCATCTGGCTGCTCTCATGGGCTCCAAGCCAAATATTCAAGGTTGGAATAAGGTGATCACCCCCAAGTCTCCAGCTCAGCCACTGTGAGGAACCAGTGCCGTCCCTCTGCTTGGAACAGAAGAGTACGAGAAAGTGAGAAAAATAAAAGGTGGAAGGAATTTCCTTCCATTTTTCAAGCAAGCTTTTAGGTTTGGAACTCAAGGAGGGGGAGCCGTTTGGAAGACACCCAGCAGAAGCCCCCGAGGCTGAGCTGTTACGTCGCTGGTCAACAGTGTGTGCCTGTCCCCCAGGCTCGCGAAGGGACTTTGGAAGCTGAGGGTTGTTAGCCGCCAATCAGCAGGTGAACATCCACTCCTGGTGCCTGTGTCTTTGGTGGCCCCATCGCCTTGCTAGATCCTTTTGGGATTTTAGGCGTTGGCTCCTTTGTGCCTAGAGAGCCACCTTATAGGGGCTAGGACCCAGCGTGGCTCCCATATCCCCTCCTCTGGGCTAGGGGTCCCTGTAGGACCTCTGCTCTGCACACTGGGGTGCATCTCTGGGTAGGTCCCAGGAAACCCTCCCTCGAGGGAATCTGAAGGCCTGGTTGTCCTCCTCACAGCCAGTACAGGGACCTTTGGCACAGCCATGTGTCACTTTATCTGTGCCGGGGTAATAATAGGACAGAGATTGTGCCGGGGGCTCTGGAGTGTGCCTGCTTATCTCCGGGCAGTGACAGCTGGTTAATTTAGATGATTGTGAAGTGGTTTGGTCTGGACAATGCTGGCACAGGCTACAAAGTGTGAAGTGCACAGGACAGCGTGTGAGGCTTGCCCCTCCAGCCACTGTGGTGGCCTGGTCCCTCCTGGGTGGGGATGGGGGGCAGTCAACCATGCAGTCACGCGCTTCAGACGCTTTCACTTTACTACCTGTGTACCCTGGGAGTTGCTCCTCGTCACTCCAGATGGGGGAAATCATCGATCAAAGCAGAATTGATCCCACAGTTGCCATGTGGAAGCCCCTCAGCATCGATAAGTGCATGGCTGAGAAGCACAGCACAGCTTGCCCCCACAGTGGAGCGCTATCGACACACCCACAGCAGGCATGGGCCTTGGGGACATGTGGTCAGGGAACTAGGCCAGTCAGGAAAGGACAGATGCCATGAGGTTCCACTCATGCGAGGTCCCCCGAGTTGTCACATTCTTAGGGACAGGAGACTGGGAGGGTGGGGGACTGATGTTAGAAGTGCAGAGTTCCGGTTTGGGAAGATGAAACTTTCTGGAGATGGGTGGTAGTGATGGTCACAGGGCCACAGGAATGTGCTTAATGCTACAGAATGGTGCACTCCGAAATGGTTAAGAATTCTTCATCATTTCCCCCTATTTCTTACTGCAATCAAACAGATAAATATTTTTAAAAAGAGGAAAGAATCAGCCTGCATCTCACAGCCCTCTTTGATTCCAGTGATCCTTAAACTTGGTCTCTTCCTATAGTCCCAGAGCTCTTGCATGCTCTGATCTTGGTTCCTTATATTCTTTTCTTCGATGGTGTCTGAATGTTCAAGGTAGGCCACTTTGTCTCACGGCTCCGAGATTCTGCCCTCTACTCTGTTAGAATTGCAACTGAGCGTTTTGATTGATTGATTGATTGTGCCTTTCATTCCAAGATTTCTGAGTGGTTCTTTCACAGTGTTTCTGTCCCCTAGAATTTCTCATTCATATCCTGTACTGACTTCCTCAATCGGTCCAGTTGTTTTTCTGAGTTCTCTTGGAATTCATTGATCATTTAGATAACCATTCTCTTGAATTCCTTATCTGCTATTTCATCATCTCTGTGTCTTTAGGGTCAGCTGCTGGTGGTTATGAATCTTTGTGTTTTCCATATTTTCCTGCCTCTCCCTGTGGATTTCTGCAGCTGTGGGGAGAGATTGCTTTTCCGCCCTCATGTGTGGGCCTCTTTAGGGCAAAGCCTTCTCTTGGAAAAGTGTTCTGGGATGGCAGGGAAGGGATGGGAAGGGAGGATGGAAGGGAAAGGAGGGTACTGGGGAATGAAACTGACCAGATTATGTTGTTATGTCGTGGGCCAATATGTAGCCACAAATTCCACTGTCACGTATGATCACAATGCACAGACTTTTAAAAAGAGGAAATAAAAGAGAAATGAGTAGATATTTCTCAATTGCTGCTGAGGTTGTGCTAGGAACAGTGACCATGCCAGGCCTCCCCAGGGACAGCCGAGGGCTCAGTGACACAGCAGGGTATGGGAAGGATGTACATCAGCCAACATGGACCCTGATGGATTTGGAGCCTTCCCATCCCCAAACCTGGCTCCTCCCTCCCACAGCCTTGGGGTGGAGGGCTCCTAGCTCCTCAGAGGGTCAGAGGGCCAGCTTGTCCAGGGGCCAGGCCAAGAGAGGATGGGTGATCTGATATGGATCTGCCTATCTGAGAAACTGAGTCTATAAGACAGGCCTAGATGAAGGTGGGGCATCCTAGAAAGTTATGCTGCCTGCTTGGCCACAGGCCTGGGGACAAGGCTCAGGAATGGGGAGTCCAGGCTGCCCCCACAGGTCCTGAGGGCCAGATAGAGGCTGGACCTGGGGCCCCACTTGTGTGTCCAGCCCGGGGCTGGTGCTGAGCACAGTGCTGATCTGGGGAAGGCTACCAAAGAAGCCCTAGTGGTGTGCTTCATTTACTCTTCTGTGATTGGTGGAGATCATGCTCATGAAGGACTCAGCATGCCTGATGCAGGGGAATGGGGGTGATGGCAAGCAGAGAGGGTGAGGGACTGGAGTGGGAAATTAGACATTCAGGTGTGGACGCTGGCCTCCAGGGTGGCCAGCTAGGCTGTGAGCTCAGCAGGGGAGCGGACAGGGCAGATCTTCACTGGGCTGGAGGAACCATTGCTGGGAATTCCGCATGTGGAATGCCAGGCTTTGGATGAGGCACATTTGGGGACGGCATTGGCCTGACCAGTTGTTTTATACTTAGCTGCTTTGTGATTTCACAAATATTTGCTGGCTAGCCCTTTCCCGTTGGCAGTAGGATGTGTCAGAAACAGCCCAGGTCTCCACTGCCAGGAAAGCAGGAGCTTCAGGGACCTGTGGGAGGCGATCCAGGGTGCAGGCGGGAAGTACCGGCATCTTGTGTGGCGTGAGCAGAAATGTAAGACTGGAAGGACCCAGCCAACCGCTTCCCAGACTGCACCAACCTTCTTCCTTCTCCAGGGGCAACCTGTGCCCAGCGAGGCACACACCCCAAGTCTGCACCTGAGCTCCCTGCACCCATGGTTGCGCAGCCTCTGCCCAGCCCTGGCATGTCCTTGTGCCCACCAGGGAGCTGCCACCTCAGGGCTGGCTGAGTCTCCAGCCCAATTGTGTTCCACCCTTCCCTCTGTGGCTTCCCTGCCTGGGTAGTCACTCAATGGGCATAGCTCTATCCTGGGGCAGCAGTGTGGCCTGGGTCCCCCTCAGTGCTTAGTAGGGGTTACAAACAGCCCCAGAGGCTCAGTCCAGATCTCTGGGCTCTGTTCCTCCTATGAACAGCTAAGCTCAGAGGACCAGGAGGGCATAGGTGCTCGGAGGGTCTGGGTCTCCAGTCACTGAGCCCCCACAGTGGACCGTGGCCTTGATAGGCATGGTGTTGGATCCCTATGCTTGGCCTCTTTCTGGTTCTCCTGGTGAGCCGCATCGCCCCATCTGTGCTTGGGAAGTTTGCAGGCCTTTGATGCCCTGGAATGGCTTTCTGTGTTCTCCCCTTGGCCCCACAGCCCAGCCAGGTCCAGTTCTCTGGCTTGCGTCTCTGTTCCTTGAGCATTTCCTTGGGATGGCTGCCACTGGGAGAATTCTCCCAGGGCCTGGTCTGGCCAGAAGTTGTGATATTCTGATTGCACTGTTCATGTTTTTCAGCGGGGGGCATCTTCTTACCTCCGTTCCAGGGGCTCCCTGTCCCTCCCCGCCCCCCCCCCCACTACTCCCTGGAGGCCTGGCAGGAGCCCACTGCCCAGTATTATCCCACCTCAGCAGACCTCCAGAAGTCCCCGCAGGCCAGGCCCCATTCATCCCAGGCTGCCTAGGTGAGGCCCTGCCCTGCCAGCCTGTGGGAGCAGCCCTCCTTCTCCCTGGCCACTGGATTCCAGGTTTGGCTGGTCCCTGGACATGCTCTGACCCAGCCAATCCTTCATCATGACCTTGCCAGGGCCAGGGACGGTGTCCACCCTGGCTTCTCACATCTTCCAAACTCAGCTCTCCCTAGCTGTCAAGAGGTTTGGCAATGCTTGGCCACCATGCTCCAGAGGGGGCGGTTCCATCACCAAGGTCTGAGGAGTTCTGAGAAAGGGGGACCTTGACTCAGGACAAGTGGGGTCTGTGGCATATGTGACAGAGAAGGGTTTCAGCATGCACCAGTGATAGACACATTCGAGGGACAATGTGGTCTATCCCAGGAAGAGACTTTGGGGGGGGGGTAAAGTAAGACATGCACAGAGGAGAGTGCACCCTCAGGATGGGGTTCTTATCTACAGGGGGACAAAGAGTAGGGGCTGGGCTAAGGTGGAGCTAGGCTGGCAGCGTTTGTGCAAGGCTGTCAGGGTCCTTTGTTGGGGTGGTGCTGGGAATTGAACCCAGGTGTTCTACTGAGCCACACCCCCAGCTCTTTTTCATTTTGAGACAGTTACAGAGGTTAGCCTCAAGCTTGGAACCCTTCTGCCTCAGCCTCCTGTGATTGTGGCAGGCAAGGGCATGGGTCTAGGGTGTGGCCAAGGGTATTGGCTAAGGCCCTGGGCTGTTGCTCATTAATGATTGTCTTGCATATCAAAGGTTCACGGGCGTTTCCTGCATTCCAAAGGCTCCTAGACACTTCTCTCTCTCTGGGGGGGCTGGGAGAGTGAGAGATAATTTGATTTTTTCATCTGATTTTTGTTTTAATTCCAATTAGTTGTGTATGTGGTCTTGGGGATCAAACCCAGGTCCTTGCAAATGCCAGGCAAGCACTATACTGCTGAGCCACTGCTCCATCCCAGCACTTCTCTTTTTGAGATGTAGTCTTTTTCTGTATCCTGTAATTCCTATCTCAGGCCCTAGGCATTAGTCCCTTTCCTAGGGGCCACACATCCAGCCCATCCCCTTTCTGTCAGGCATGGCCTCTCCATCGACAGCAGGCCTTTGCCCAAGACTTACTTGAAAAGAAGTGACTTGAAAAAGAAGAAAAGTGACTTATGTAGCTCAGTGCTGGAGCATTTGCCTAGCTTGCACGAGGCCTTGAGTTCCATCATTAGCACCACAAGACAAAGAAAGGGAAAGAAGAGACTTGTGGAATTAGAACAAGCGCTAGGGGTAACAGAGCTTGGAGGGCTGACTCAATTTGTTCCATAGTTTATAAATGTCCAGGTGTGGTCTGACTATCAGTGCAAAAATTCAAATCCCACAATGGCAACTGGAGAGAAGGAGAGTGGCCAGTTGGGGGCAGCAGTGCGAGGCTCCCTTGCCACTGGCTTCTGGGTCTCTTGGAATTACTAAAGCCCTGACTCAGTCCTCCTCTAGAGTGCCTGAGGGCTCTGCCCTGGGTCCAGATTCCACTTCCTGCTCAGGCTTTCACCAGGAGGCTGCTGGCCAGGTGGATCACCTGGGCCCCAACTGCAAGTTAGGCATCCACCCCAGCAGGCAGGCGTCACCCAGGCACCTGGGACCCGCCCTGGGCTGGGGAATGCAGGGAAGGCTGCACCTGCCGCAGGTGTGACAGCAGCATCCCAGAGACCCATGTTTTCAAGGCATGGCCACTGGCCGCTCTGAAATAAGGGCCTTTTATCTGGAGTTATGCAATTGTTCTATTTTGAAAATTTTCACACCTGCCAAAATGCGCAGTAACACTATAGTGAACACCACATCCACCACTGGTCCCAACAGTTCCTTTCATGTCCCTTAGCCTGATTAAGGAAGTTCAGGGATGGAATTGTCTGCTAAACCCTTTGGTGAGGCTCAGTCCTCTCTGCTAGTTTCTGTGGTGAGGACAGATCTGCAGAGTCCAGGCCATCATTTTGCAGAGTCCAGAGTCACACTAACTTTACAGAGGGAGATGCTGCACCCCTGCCTGCTGGGGTCCTGGAGGGGGGGCCTGGGCCCTCTGTTGCACCTGTCTGTTGTGCCCCTGAGCTGCTGCAAACGGTGAGGATCACTGGGCAGGAATCTCCCACCCCCAAGGAATCTCCTGAGCCAGAGTCCAGGTCCTGCAGGGTGGCCAAGGCTCCTGTCCCCTGTCCCCACAGGCCTCCTTCCAGGAGGGTCTATTTACTCCTTTTTTGCTTTTGTTTATTTATTCTTTTTATTTTTAATTGACCTACATAGCTGAACGCATTGTGGGGTGCAGTGATGTCCTCACACATAGCGTCTAGTGATAAATCCTCCTCCTGAAACATTTCTCATTTCTCTGCCTTGGGAAACTTCAAATCCCTCTCTTCTTTCTAGTTCTTTGTAAAATACATAATACATTGTGAAAATTTTTTCTGTTCTTAAAACATTAAAAAAATAACTTTGGCTAACTGGGGGTATTCAGAAGGGCTGCACTTGGGAAGCCTTTGTTGGCTGATTGAAGAGGCAGCTTGCCCCAGGGGCAGATCTGACCAGACCCAGAGGTGCCCTCAGCACCCAGAACAGTGCCCAGGTCTTCTCAGCAGGGCCAGCCTAGGAAGGCGTTTTATGTCCTGGGGAGATGGCCCTTCCCATCTTCTGTCCAGCTGATCTGGAAAGGCCGGTGACAGTCTGAGTTCCATGGGACTCCAGGGGATCCCTGGCAGAAGGTGGGGATGGGTAGGTGGCCTTGGCCACTACAGGTCCTCTGCAGAGGGCTGGTGCTAGGAGCAGAAGGGCTGTCCCCTAGTGGCACTCTGGGCCTTTCGCTGGAGATGGCTTCTGAGTTTGGTGTCAAAAGAGAACACAAAGCACAGCTCTGTAACTCCCAGGCCCAAGACTGCTGCTAGCCAGGCAACTGGAGCACAGAGCAGCTCCCCACTGATCACTAGGCGGGGGCGTGGCTTCCCGCTCAGCGTGCGCGCTGGCCACACCTACTGCACCTCTGCTGCAAGGCAGGAACACCACTGGGGTGTCTCCTCGCACACGAGCGCCTCGGTTCTCTAGACCAGTCCTCCGCTGGTGGGTGTTTTGTCCTCAGTTCTCCACAAGTCACTCATCGAAAACTGAACCAGGTGCTGGCAAGAGAAGGCCTGGCTGGGTCTGGAACCCCACACTGCCCCGGGGTTCCCTTTCGTAGGATTGCTCTGGTCTAGGGCCGGGAGGGATGCTGCATCCCTAGGAGGAGAGAGGGAGGGTCCCTTGGGGTGGGGTCGCAGGGCATTCCGCAGCCGATGCAAAAAGTCATGAGCAGCGGCGGGCGCACTGGTGACTTCCTTCTCTGGAGTTAGTTAACGGGGGTTGGGGTGGGCACCAAGCCCCTGGGGACCCCTCGCTCTGAGTGGGCCCTGAGCCAGCCCAGGGGCTTGACCACATCCGGAGCCGGAGGGGTCGATCTATCCGCCGCGAGCCTGGTCCTCGAGAGGGGGGCGTGCTCCGCTAACCGGGTGCAGAACCTGCCGGCGGGGTGGGGAACGGGGAGTGTTGGGAGGGTCGGGGCGGACTGGGTGAGGGCCGTGTGGGAGCTGCAGGCGGGAACCCGGGCATCCTGGGGGAAGCGGACCCGCCGCTGGCAAACTTTTCCGCGGGCCGCGGGGGCGGGCAGGTGGAGTCACGTGGCGGCCGGGGCGGGGCGGGGCGGGCCCGGCGGACCCCGCCCCTGCGCCCGAGTCCCGCGGCGGCTGAGCGGAGGCTGCGCCCGGCCGGAGCGCGCAGGGCAGCGCGGCGCCATGCCCACTAACTTCACCGTGGTGCCCGTGGAGGCGCGCGCCGACGGCGGCGGGGACCAGGCGGCCGGGCTCGCGGAGGCACCCGGGGTCCTCGAGGGCGCGGAACCCGCCTGCCCCAGCCCGGGTGAGCGCGGCCGCACCTGCCGCCGGACAAAGGCGGAGGCTGGGCCCTCCCGCCGCCGGGCTGCCGCGCTCTGCGGCCTGGGGCGGCGCGGGGCGGCGCGGGGGGGGGCGCGGGAGGTGAGAGGGGGCCCGGAGGGCCTGCTGGGGGCGGCCCAGCGGGAGGAGGGACCCGGGCCGCGCAGGCCCCCGAGGTGGGGCGTGAGCTGCTGCCCTTTCCTCGGCTCCCTTCCCCGTCACCCCTGCCTGTAGAGCCCCTCTCCCCAAGCCGGGCGGCCAGCGCAGGGCCTGCCAGGGCCAGGGGGTGCAGGCTCCCCACCCCGCTGCACGTCCGACCCGCGGGCACCCGGGGAAGGGGCACCGGAAGCCACTTCTCTCTCACAACTTTGACTGGGCCGGGGAGGAGGTGCAGAGTTGCTGAGGTCGCCATGGAAACGGTGGTGGAGGCAGGCCCCTGTAGGCCTCTGGTGTGCTGGGAGGGGTGCGGACCCCTGGGTCCTGGCAGGGTTGTCTGCTGGTCGCCTTGTCTCGTTGACTCCGCTCACTCCTGGGCCGCCCAGGGCGGCAGATAAGCCCGGGCTGAGATCCCATTCCTGCCTCTGGCTGACCTTGGACGAGCTAGACCTCCCCTGGGGTCACCCAAGGAAGGCAGCCGTCCTTGGGGACCTGGGGCCTGGCCAGCATCCTCCTTGAGGCTCTTTGTTCTGGAATCTGAGGTCCTGGCTGCTTTCACTTTCTGTGGGTGGGGATGGGCCTGGCAATCCCCATTGGGACCTCCATTCCAACTCCAAATCTGGTTTCCCTGCTGCTGAAGTGGGTCACCTGGAGCTGCTACTTCATCTCTGGGTCTCAGCTCTCCTCTTGAGATTGGGACTCATCCGCCTTTCTTTTGGGGCTGAGAAGGCGAGAGGACCCATTGCCATCCCACAGTATGTGGGCATCATGCCAGGGTCTCACTGTTGACCCAGGCTTCCTGTTCCAAGGACCCAGAAGAAAAGAGTGTATAGGCAGGTCAAGGATAGGTCCTATGGCTAGTTGGCCTCAGAGACTCTGTTGCCCCCTGTCTGGGCAGAAAAGATGGCCCTTCCAGTGGACACAGCGAAGACGTGGGCCAGGGACGTTTGTCCTGCCACCCCCTCCATGGCCTTTCCCTGGGGGTGAGAGGCTGTCCAGGGTACTCTGCAGGGAGTAGTGCCTCAGTGTCCCTCCCTGGGTATCCAGGTGCCTAGGGAACTTGTTTCAGTCAGAGGTCACTTCCCACTTGCTCATGTTCTCGTCCCTTCTCTCAGGGCCTTCAAGCTCTGCCTGAAGTCAGGGTCCAGGAGGATGTGGGTTCAGGACTGTGAGCCTCCCCAGCACCATTTGCCTGCAGCCTACTCTTAGTTTCTGCTGAGGTCCTGAGGAATCTCGCCGCCTGGTGCTGGCAGAAGACAGGAGGGCCAGTGTGCCTTAAAAGGGTCTGAGCAGAACTTGTGAAATTTGCTAAGCTCCTATAGGACTTGCACCTACGCTTTGGGAGCTGGCTGGACACTCCAGGTTTCCATAGAGAGGGCTTTGTTTCTCTGCTGGCCGCGCTGTGCGGATGGATGTGCTATTGTCTTGGAATCCTCTTGATTGTGCCTTGATTTCCAACAGGGGCCACTCGGGTGTGCGCTGTGGCCAGCAGGGGAAGGGGCTGCATGCTTTGCCTTTTGGTGGATAGGAAAGTCCTGTGGAAGCTGGGAATACCCAGAATCCCCTTCCAGAGACCCATGGTGTGGGGTCCATGCAGGTGATCAAAGGATAGGGTCAGGGCTGCCTGATTGCAAGAATCATCAGTGTGCACTGGAGTTCTTCCCCCACACCCTTCTCTGGAAAGGCCTCCTGGGGTGGGGTGGGGCAGGGAAGGTGTGCCTAGGAGGCACCCGGCTGTCAGGAATTTGCACTTCCTGGGCCACCCCAGCCTGCAGAGTGGTAGGACTCACACAAGCCAGGGCCTCCTGGACTGGGATGCCCGGGGCTGGTGGGAGTCAGGACTGCCCTCCAGGGCAGTCTAGACTTTTGGAGGCCATGGTGAGGTCTGATTTCTCAGAGCTACCTACAGCTTGAGCCTTATCCTGGCCTCCCAGGCAGGGCCTGTGACTGGCTTTTCAGAGCCAGGAAAATGGTGTCCCTTTTGCCCAAGTGATGGGTGTATAATGGAGCCCTCAGGCCTCCCGTGGGAAGCTGTAAAGTCAGTGAACATTGATTGGGTGGGGGGGGGCAGGCAAGGGACGTGGAACACCCATGCTCTACTTCCCACATTGCTTAGTTCCTGGGTCTCACCCGTTCGGGCCCTTCTGGCCTTACCCCTCCCTGTGCTCTTGAATGGCCAGGGGTCCCACCTCAGGACGGGCGCCATGTCTGTTACCACTCTGCAGGACGGAATGTTCGTCCAAGTTTTATTTTCATGTGAGACTTCTCTTGAAAGTGAGAAGGGCGTGCTAGTCTGTTTCTAGTGGGAGTGCTTTCAGTGTAGGAGGGGAAGGACAGCTCTTGGAGGAAGGATCCTTCCTCGGGGGCCTGCCATCTGCACAGACTGGCCCTCCCCAGGTGAGTGGTGTGTCAGAGGCCTGGGGACCCTGGTGGGGAGTGGGGACTTGAGGGGCATCGCCTGGAAGGATGCTGGGCCCTGGTGAGGTGTCTACATGCTGACCCTTGACAAGGGACCTCCTCCATTCGGCGCTGGCCTCTTCACCCAGCTTCCTCTCATGTGGTTCCTGTTCCTCTTCCTGGATTTCTTTCCATCTGGATTCCTTTTCTGTGATTTTGTGTTCTGTTGCTGAACTTGGGCTCCTGCCTCCAGCTGTAAGGAGAGCCTGGCCCCCCAGTGCAATGGCTGAGGCAGTTCTGGGTCCTCTTTGCCCTGTTAGGGGCAGAGTGGCAATGGGTGCTGCCCCGTGCTGCTGTGGAGGGGCTGCTGAAACCTGTGGTCTCGTCTCTGGTCAGCGATGGAACATGGGGATTTGGGAACTGATACTGTTAATAAGTGGAGTCAGCATAGGAAGTGGCAGCTCCATTCCTGGTCAGGATTGTGTCACACTTACACCAGGTCGATCCAAGCAGAGGCAGGCTGGGATGGACCCAGCACCCCCATGCTGTGAGCCCTCAGAGTTGGTGTGTGTGTGGGGGGGGGGGGAGGTGGTCAGTGTGAGGGACCAGGCAGGCAGAATGACGGGTTCTGAGGAGGGACTGAGGTGAGCTCAGTGGCAATCACTTGCCTGACAGCCAAGGCTGTTCCAGGGAGTATAACCAAACTGAAGGAAACAAAGGCATGAGGCAGGGCTGCTGAGATTCCTCCCTGGGCCCCTGGGCCTCCTAGGCTGTCTCAGGAAGGCGACAGACCTGCCCTCAGGAGTCGGTGGCAGTCATGTGTGTGCTTGTGTATGTGTGCAGGCTAAGGAGAAGGGAGTGTGTGTGTGCACGCTAAGGGGAAAGGAGGGGCTTGGGCACCCCCCCAGCAGAGGGCCCAGTGGTGCTGCTGAGGCAGGTGAGGGCTCTCTGTGCCTCTGGTCTGACCCTGGCCCCTGCTGTGGTCCGTTCATCAGGGTGAGCAGCATCCTGGACTGGGATCCATGGAACTTTCCCCAAGTCTCCTGACTTTAATGCTGGTGGAGCATGCATCTGAGCTGTGGGGCCAGGGAGAGTTTAGGGTAGCCACAGAGGGAAGGGCCCTCAGAGGGTCCACGTGGATGGCTGTACCCCTTGGGGTGGGACAGGCTCAGGGATGACTGGGCATTGGTCACTGTGGCTTGCTGTTGGTTCTACGAAGGTCCCCACCAAGACTGTGTCCCTCATGGGCCTGGGGTGCAATTGTGAACAGTCTCCCTTCCCATCCTTGGGGACAGCAGGAACCTCACTGTGACACGCTGTACCCTGGGGAGAGAGAGACCTGTGTGGCTGGAGAAGAGGAGCCAGGGATCCAGGTGGCTTCTAAGAGGGATGCCTGAGCAGGATGCTGGGGATGGTGTGCCAGGTGCTGGCTGAGAGGACAGGGTGGGGGCTGGAGAGGAGGCTGGGGCAGGTCTCACTCTGTTAGTGATGAGGACAGGCAGGTGGCCTCCTAGGTGCTGCCCCCAGACCCAGGTGGAATGTGAAGTGCCTTGGGGGTGTTAAGGCCCTGAACTGCTGAGATTGGCTAGGGAAATTACTGGGGAAAGAAGGCCGCCCCCAGCAGAGGGGGCTGGGGGGGGCTCAGATGGGAGGAGGCCTTGCCTAGAGGCACGGCTGCGTGCACCCACCTGGACCACTGGCCTGCCTTGGCCTGGGAGCCCATCTCTGGGCCAGGCATGACCTGTGAAATGGCCCCCCTAGTTGCCTGCCGTCCAGCACCTTGGGGGTGCACATGTGGACTGTTAGGCACAGACTAGGCTGGGGAGCCAGGCTCACGTGTCACATTTGGCATGCGCATGTGTGTACAAACACCATGCTCCCCAGCCTCAGGGGAACCCCCATTTGGCCCTTGTCCCAGAGCCAGGAGGGCCACTAGGAGTCATGTGACTCTTCATCACTCAGTGGATGACACTGCTGGGTTTCAGGGTGGTTTTCTTCTAGTACATGACCCCAAATGTCCCTACTTGGAGTACTGTGACTGTCTCACTACCTCCAGTGGTCAGCAGGGGCGTTTGGAGATGGGGTGCCCGGAGGGGGTGTGTGTCTAGGGCTCTGGGCAGCAGCTGCCTTGGGAGGTCATAGGCCTCGGCAGGCCTCTCAGCCACGAGCTGTCTCCCTCCCCACCTAGCGGTGGGGTGAAGTGGCCTTCATCAGGACCTCTATCCATTGGCATAGGGCAGCCTGCTAGACCTGCCCTGGGGATTTGCCTGCAGACCCAGGCCTTTATTGGGGATCAGAGACCTTAAGCTGGGGCAGCCTTCCTGGGGCCTCTGTCCTTGGGTGCTGCCCATAGAAGGCTTCTCCTGTCCCTACAGCTGGGTGCAATGTGGGTGGTGGTGGCCCATGACCTCCCAACAGTCCAGCTGGTGTCCCTGCCAACAGGGCCTGTGTTGCAGGTGGGCAGGCTGCCAAGCCAAGCCATGCTTCCTGCTGGAGTATGAGTGCGTGGAGTGCCATGCAGTGCCTCGCTTCCGTGCCTCACCTCCATGCTGTGTCTCCTGGGCCCTGAGCCCCCAGAGCAAAGTCTGTTCAGGTTAAGCATTAACCCCTCCCAGGGCAGCTGCTTCCGCTGAATGGGTGGTGCTCTCCCAGGCCTTTTGCAGTAACAGCTGAGGTAGCAGTGTAGCCAAACGTACTGGAGTGGATACCCTGGGGTGGACGGCCTGAGGCAAGGAGCCATGGGCTCAGGCAGTGGGTGGGGCTGGGGGTTCCTGGGGAGCGCTGGCTCTGGGGACAAGCACAAAGGGTTAATGCTGTCTTAACCTGTAGAGGGGACTTGACTGTGCAGACAAGCCTTCCACTGTGGCACAGCACAGCCCCAGTTCAGGCTGCCCACTGGCCTTCTGCCCATGTGGGTTCTTGACCCTCCTGCCCGGGGTTCCTGCACCTGGGGTGCCCACCATGAGTCTGGTCCAGGGGTTCTCACACCTGGGATGCCCACCACAAACCTGGTCCCGGGGTGCCCGTGTCTTGGGTGCCTGTGAGCCTGGTCCAGGGGTTCTTGCATCTGGGGTGCTGAGTAGCTCAACTCAGGGCTCCATCATCTGTGGTTGCATATTGAGGGCACCACTGGACCAGGTCTCTGCTGAGGAATGAAGTGTGCTGCTTCCACCAGGGTATCGGAGTCTTGGCTGCCTGTAGGTCTTGAAAGAAGTCACAGCAATGTCAGCAGGTCCCTGGCATGCCTGGGTTCTGCTTCCTCTCTCCTTGGGCGGTGTCTTTTTGAGGAAGCCGATGGGTGGAGGAGTAGGGTCTGGGCTGGTGTGTTGTGATATGAGCAGGCAGGGCCATTTCCTGTGTCAGGCCTTCTCCGTGAACCCCCCTGGGGTCTTTGGGGAAGGGTGTGAAGTGTCTGGCTGCTCCAGCTGTTCACATGAGGCCAGAATTGCTTTTGGCCCCCATACTGCAGCCTGAGGCTGAATGAGGAGTGCCATGTGCATGCTGGCCTGTGTCCATGGCCAGCGCACCCTGCGTGTCTTGGGACTGTCCTCATGGTGGGAACCCTAGGGACGTCAGGACCACTGGGTTTGTCACCTCCTGAGCTCTGTCACGGGACATCCACCTCAGGGTGATCTGTCCTTGAGGACATCAGGGTGACCCTGAGGGTCTCTGTTTGCCTTGGTTTCTCTTGCCGGGAGCTGGTCTGTCACAAAGGTGACTGTGACCTCTCAGGTCTTGGCTCTGTCTGCAGCTCCCTGGCGCCAGCGGGTCGGCAGGCTCTCAGGGAGGCCAGGGGGAGCTCAGTCACTGGGGAGGATCGAGTGCAGCTGAGATCAGAGCAGGAAAGCACAGGCATCTCTTGGGTTTCCTTCCCAAGTGCGGGTCCTGACCGTAACCTGTAGCAGCCTGTAATGGGAGCTGGCCAGGGAGGGCTCTGCTGGTGTGGGCAGGGCTAGGAGGTGCACTGGGGCCTTGCCCTGGTCCCCTGCTCCAGGTGTTGGGGACCAGCAGGTGACCCTTTTCTTCTGCCTCTCTGTGGCTCTGTCTCAGAGGAAGAGAGGCTGGACCAGGACCAACCCCACCCATGTGACAGGGGTGTCAGGGCTGAAGTCACCAGAGCTGCCTTCACCACCAGGGGTCATGTCCTTTAGATGGAAAGTCCCAGAACCACACAGTGCTTGTGAAGCTTACAAGTGACACTGGTGTGTCCCAGGACCTGCCTTCCGGGTGGTGCAGTCTGTGGCTGTCTGCAGATGTGCCTGCTGCAGGTGCAGATGAACCATGGTCATGTGTGTTGCTGTGTGTGTGTGTGTGTGTGTGCATGTGAGCATAGGTGTGTGCGGTGCGTGCATGACTGCTCTGTGTTACATGTGAGTAGGAATGTGTGTAGCATATGATATCATGTGTGAGCACATGTACATGTGTGTGTTGTGGGCTTTCTGCCATTTCCATGTTCTTGCCTGTTTGCAGAGTGGGCACTTGCCCTAGTACTGATAACAGTGAGCAGGAGAGGAGGTGTCTGCCCAGTGGTGGCACTGCATGTGCTCAGGTCCAGTCCTCCCTGCGGCAGATGGTGGGGCATGTCCCCATCTGGAAGCCTTGCCATTCATCCAAGTTCCCAGGTCTCTTCCGTGTTTCCTTTGAACCATAGGGGTGGTAGTGCCACGTGGGGTGAGCAGGAGGGATGGGCCTTGGCCTTGTTCTTGCACCTGGCCTGCTATTTTCCACTGGCCTGCATTGTCACTGGCAGGATCTGGGAGGCTGGGCTCATGTCACAGGGTGCTGCAGCCACAGTTAGGGTCACTGAGCCTCCAGTGGTGCATGGGAGCCCGTCAGCGTACCTAGGGATGGATGCTGTGATGCAGCTGGGCATGACATTGGGGAGAGGTGGGGCTGCTGGGAAGACCAAGTCCTTGACTCAGAGGTACACTGGGCATGCTGGCTGGGGTGCCAGCACCTCTGGGCTCCCAATTTCTCTGATTCTGAATGATGATGGAAGGGCTGATCGGGGTTACTGAACAGGGAAATACAGGAGCAGGCTCATCCTGAGGGCAGTCCCTTGTTGTCCTGGAATCTGCAGGTGAGGAGGCCAGGCTGACCCTTCTGAGTGCCCTACTGGAGGAAGGAATGCCGGTCCGGAGTGCCAGAGAGGCAGAGAGGCCTCAGCTGGTGGGGCCAGGGGGGTGGTTTCTCTGCTTCCTCTGTTATCCTCAGAATGTGTTGCTGTTTCAGCGAGAAACTTGCCATTAAGATCCCACACTTGGCCTGAAACCGTGGAGCCTTTCCTGGCTCTAAGGCAGGGTTCTCGCTGCTGGTGCCCCATGGGGTGCTTGATTTCAGGGTGCAGAGTGCCAGCTTGGGAGGGCAAAGGACAGCTCATCGTTGCCCTGCAGGGTCTGCCCCAGCCCTTATGCTTCCAATAGCACTCCTCACCAGGAAGTGGCTTCGGGGGATGGGTGCAACTCTGTGTCTATCTGCTGGTGGGCTGTCCATCCGTGCTGATTGAGGCCCCATGAGGTCACCAAGTGGGGCTCTGCTGCTATGGATGCCATGCAGTGGGGTCCTACTGGCTCAACCCTCTCTCCCCCAGGCCTTGAACCTCCATGTGCAGACTGGTCCCTGTGTGACCCCACCAGGCCTCCAGGGCTGCCGAGCCAGGCAGACTTCCTGCTCGCACTTGGTGGCAGGAAGGGGCGGGGGCTGCTGGGCGTTGTTAGCTGACCGCTGGGAATATTTCTGCCAGTCTGGGAGAGTGTCTGCCCCGCCCTTTAGCCACTCTGGAGAATGGTGCTGAGGCCTCCAGGATGGGAGGAGCCTGCTGCCCATAGCCAGAGAGGGCCTGGAGGCTGCAGCCTGGCTGCCTGGGCAGGGACCAGCTGAACCCTGGGATTGCCAGGCAGGGGCAGAACGGCAAGTCTGAGGTCTGCCCTGCTCAGGTGTGCCTGTGAGTTCTGCTCACCCCTCGTACCTGTCTGTACTAGAAGGGGCCTGCTGCCACTGTCCAGCGGATCCCCTCTCTAGGAACACAGGAGGACCCGGCCACCTCTGGCCCCGCACCCGTTCTAGGGACACAAGACACCCTGCTACCTCTAGGTGTGCTCCCCACTCTCTAGGGACAAGACCCTGCCACCTCTGGCCGTGCACCCCTCCTAGGGACAGCAGCAGGCCCTGCAGCCCTAGTCCCTGGGGTCTGGCCTCTGGAGGGGCTGCTGCTTGGTGTGCACTTTGCAAGGGGTTTACTAATGGGGGTGGGGTTTGCACATTCCAGAAGCCTCAATGGGAAGCTGAGATGCATGGGAATCTGGACCCCAGGCTTCCCCGGGGCTGGGGCAGCTTTCTCTGGTGGTGAGGATGTTGTCTTGCTGGGCAGGTATTTGTGGAGATTCGGCAAGCATGTTTCCACAGGTGAAGCCACGTGAACCCTCTAAACTCAGAGGCTCTTTTGGGCACATGCATCCTGGGGAGTTGGGAGTCACTGGCAGCTGCTGTGCTTTGAAAGGCATCTCTGCTGGGCTGGTGGGTGCAGGAAGGGGTGGTGGGTGTAGTAAGGGCTGTCCACACCTGGGCTGGTGAGTGCAGTGGCTGGGGGGTGCAGGAAGGGCTGTCTGCTGTGCCGGCATTGGATCATTTCTGTGGTGGATGACTGAGGTGAGGCTTCCTGGCTGCAGACAAGGCAGAGAAGGACCAGGCCCACCAAGAAGATTCCCACAACAGTGCTGGGGCCATTTATGGAGCTCTGTGGCCTCTGGGCTGGACCTGCTGACCAAGGCAGTAGGTGCCTAGGACATCCCCTAGGACAAGGGGTCAAGGTACCTTGGCTGTTCCCTTGGTCTTGCCTGGGTAGGGAAGGCCCATCCTTGGGGGGTCGTCTGATCCCTTCTGCAGCTAGTTGGGGCTGGTGACTTGAAAAGGAAGGCCCCAGAGCACGTATGCACATCTCTTTTCCCTGGGTGGGGCACACGCTGTCCCTAGGACCTGGCCGTGCTGACCCTGCTCACCTATCAAGGTGTCTGCTGAATGTCCCTCCCATGGAGTGGCCCTCATGCTGTGCCCGCAGTTGTCCCTAGTTGACCCCCACCCAGCCGTTTGTTTTCTTCAACAGGCAGCGCTAAGGTTTGTGGGTTCCATCAGCCTTTTGACTGATTCCTGCTTCTTCCTGCCCAGGTTGGCCCAACTGTGGGTCCTTTGCTGTTGGGCGTCAAGTGAGAGGTGGGGATCATGCGGGGGCGACTCTTGCTGTCAAGCGCTCTGAGCCTGTGCCTTGGGGTGGTTGAGGGGATTTGGGGCCACTTTATGCAGGAGCTCCTGAGACTACTCAATGTGCTTGTTAAAGACTATGATGAGACTAATTGGCCTGCAGTCCCAGTGATTTGGGAGGCTGAGGCTAGAGAATAGCAAGTTCAAGGCCAGCCTCAACAATTTAGTGAGACCTTAAGTAACTCAATGAGACCTTGCCTCAGAATAACAAATAAAAAGGGCTGGGGATGTGGGTCAGTGGTTAAGTGCCTCTGGGTCAAATCCATGGTACCAAAAAGGAAAAAAGATGACAACTAATAGCAGGAAGTGGCCGCCATGTGGCTGAAAGCAAGGGTTGGTGAGGAAGTGCATGAGTGCAGGTAGGCAGCCTCGCAGAGTGGCCAAGACTGGGTGGTCAGAGCCGCCAGTGGTGCCTTCCTTGCCCTTCTGGCCCGTGGTTGCTCCTGTAGAATCTGCTGCATTCTGGTGTCTCAGGGGTGGTCCTCTGGCAGCGCCAGGTCAGGGCAGCTTGACAGGTGTCAGGCACCTCTGAGAATCGCCCTGCACAGGCCCCCAAAGGGGAGTTCCCTTATTGGTGCCTTTGGTCCTTTCCCTTCTGGGTCATGCGTCTTGCAGCCTGGTAGCCCTGGGACGCTGGCAGGGCCCACCCTGGCACACAGTCTAGGGTATCCTATGGCAGTGCCTTCCTGTGTTTGGTTGGACTGCATGGCTGTGACTTTCTAACTTGGTGCCTCTTGGTTGTAGGGGTCACAGCTCAGCATGGATGGGGGGTGGCAGGTTGTCACCCCTGATGGGAACAGGGGGTCTCTAGGACCTACTGCCTTATAGGAGGCCAGATGAGCATCTCTAGGGCGCCTGTAGGACCCGCTGCCCTGTGGGAGGCCAGGTGAGCATCTTCAGGGCTTCTATGGGACCCCCTGCCCTATGGGAGGCCAGCTAAGCATTTCCAGTCCTTAGATGTGGCATGTGTTGGAGACAGGTTTGTCATCTGGGGGGATGGGGATGAGTGTGGGCATTGTGCTCAGTCCTGTGACCTGGTTAGGCTGTCCTTGAATGTCTGACCTGCCAATGGACACTGGGCTGTCTGTTACAGATGAACCTGTCCAGAGAGGGCTGGTCTTCTTGGCTCCTCCTTTCACAGCTGGTGGTGGTATCTGTGTTGAAATGCTTGGCCAAGGACACCCCATGTGGTCACCTGGCAGTCCCTCAGCATGCTATTCCCTCACTTCATTCAGCAGGCAGAGGCCATATAGGCAAGTCCCCTGTACCCTAGGGACTGCTGCTGGGCAGGAGTCTCGGGCACCCACCTCTGGAGCACACGGCAGGTGCCCCCCAGTGCCTCTCACTTTCAGTGGTAGGCCCAGGCTGGCCTTTACTCAGGTCAGACCTTGGAGCCTTCCATTTGTCATATAATGTACGCACTGACTGATGGGAGTGGGGATGCCACCCAAGTAGGCAGCTTCACCCCAGCCCCAGCGGCTCTCAACCAGAGTCATGCTGCCAGGCAGCGTGGTGCCCAGTGATCTGAACCCAGGCCAGGGTGCCTGCCTCTGTCTGTGGAAATGTGGCCAAGTTCCCCAGGTAGACTCATTTGATACTTTTGCTTTCTAGATATGGGGTCTTACCGTGTTGCCAGGCTGGTCTTGAATTCCTGGGCTCGCGATCCCCCCACTCTGCTCTTGGCCTGGATTGTGGGTGCACTGAGCTTCTTCCAAGCATCTTAGGCTCTGGTAAAGCGAGGCATTCTCCTCCTGGGCTTGGTTCCACCTGCTAGGTGGGGCCTCACATCAGGGCGGTCTCCCCCATGCCTCTGCTAAGGACCTGAGCCTGTGGTGACATTTCTCAATATCCATTCAGGTTGCTCTTGTTTTCCCCCTTCTTCTTTGGTTCTGGGGCTCAAACCCAGGGCCTTGCAGGTAGGAATTGAGTGCTCCCGCTGCACTGTTGAGGCAGGGCTGGCCAGAGACTGGCCGTGCCCCCGCCTTGGCCTCTGAGGAGCCTGGCTGGAATGGCGTCGGTTGTGTAGGTTGTGTAGGATGCTGGCAAGAGAAAGTGCTCAGGGTTGGTTGCAAACTCAGTGTTTGGTGCTATCCCTGAACTGGGAAGATCCACCAACTCTGATGCTGTGTTGCTGTCTAAGTGTTGTTTTCCCATTTCCTGCATTTCCTCGTGTTATTTGATAAGCAGCAAAATGAGAAGCCCAAGGTACCAAAGGCATGTGGCTGTCCTGGAGTGGGTTAGAGGAGCCCCTGGCACCCTGGTCCTGGCCTCTAGTTTCAAGGTGTAAAGTAAATAAATGAGCAAGTGTTCATCCAGCTTGAACAAGTTCCTCATGCTTTCTGCTTTCCACTTCTGAGTGGCTGCAGGAGCGGCTTCAGGCCTTCTGTGCTGCTCCTTTGGCCACCTGCGTCACGTGGCGGGTGGGGCTGTGTCCCAAGCCCTGCAGGAGGCAGCTCTGGCCCAGGTGAGTTTACTGGGCTTACATGAACACACGGCTGCCATGTACCTTAACGCAAGTGACTGGTGGTTTGGAACAGCAGTGCCTTGTGGACCATGGTGGCATGCTAAGAACCCAATGGCTATGTTTGGGCTTCAGAGAGGCCAGAGGTGGCCCTGACCCACAGCTGGGGTGGAGGACAGTGGAGGGATGAGCGTCAGGCCAGGGCATGCCCTTCCAAGTCTCTCTAGGCCTGCTGCCTCCCTGGGTGGCAGGAACCTGAGTCCACACAGATGGCCACTTCGTCAGACCATGAACTGGGTTGGCGCTGACAAAGCAAGGATCTGCCACCCTGTGTTCACCCTCCCGGGCAGTGGGGTAGAATTCCACCTACCCTTTGCCTCGGTTTCCCAGTTCTCCTTGTGCTCCTCCTGCCCTCTTCCCCTCTGCCTGTCCCTGCCACATGCTCTTCTTTCTGGACTGCCGAGGTTTGTAGCAGGGGCTCCTTGAGTGTGAGATGTTTCCTGGAAGCAAGCACTTGTTCTTTTGGCGTTTCTAGAGTAGGCCCGCCCAAACCCAGGTTTGGTCCCCAGTGCTGCAGAAGCAAGCCAGACCAGGCCAAAGTTCTGGAGTGGAGGCGTCCAAGTCAGAAGCACCTGAGGGCAGGGGGCACAGCAGGGCTACCAGCAATGCTGCCTGCACACGGACAGCCATGCCAGCTCCCTGGGTCTGGAATACTCCTGGATCTGCCTGTCTTCTGGGCTGTGTGAATGGTGGGGCTGGTCGTCTCGCTGAGGTGCTCATAGCCAGACTCAGCATCCCTGGCAGGAACCCACCAAGAATTCCTCGATGTCTGGCCAGTGGACCAGGAGCCTCTGGGACCTACCTGCCCATGACAGGAGCATCATCCATGTCCCCTACCCTCCCGCATGCCCATCAGATGATGAGGTGGCCAGTCTACGCCCTGTTTTCTATCCATCCTTGTGGCAACCAGGGTTCCAGCCCAGACCCAGGATGGAGATGGCTGTTGGTGGGCTCTGCTCTATTCCCCCTCCTGGATGGGCTGTGGTGAGGAGGACCTGTCTATCGCGTTCCCTCTGCCCGCAGAGAAGACGCGACACGCGGTTGGGTTGGGAGAGCTTTTATTTGGTCGACCTTCTTCTTCCTCTCTCTTCCCTTCTCCCTGGAAGTTACAGTCACAAGACAAAAAAAAAACTTTTCTCAACCAATCACATTGCTATATTGAGGCATGCGCATTCAGGAATCACGCGCTAGGCATGCAAGCCCCTGACCAATGAGAATCACTTCCTCATTTACGCCAGACCGCACTGGCTCAGTGCCAGCCGCCATCTTAAGCAGCCTATCTCCAGGGCTGGGGTCCCGGACACCCCAACACCTGTCCCCTGCCCCCGTGTGAGGAGGAGCTGTCCCCTGTTCTCCTGTGAGGAGAAGATGCCCCCTGCCCCGTGTGAGGGAGAGCCATCCCCTGCCCCCGTGTGAGGGGGAGCCGTCCCTTGCCCCTGTGTCCATTGTGGGGAACTTGGGGTCACTGCACTTCTTCACCCTGATGGTTGATGCTGGGACTGGTTCAGGCAGTGGTGGGAGAGCACCCACGGGGCCTCTGGCCTCATCACTGTCAATCTCTACACACTTGCTTCATGCTTGGGCATGTGCTCCTGCCCAGCCTGGAATGGCCGCCCAAGGGCAGGTCTGGGGTGTGAGTGGCTCCTGCACCCCAGCTTCTAGGCCAGCCGGCAGGTGGTCTGGATGCTGTGCCCATGTGTGCAGGTCGCACACTGCACAGGTGAAGAGAGGTGAGAAGCCAGTGCCTCTGAGGTGCAGTGGCCTACGGCCCATGATGCTCACTCCACCTGCTGCCCTGGGCAGGTGGGAGCTGCCCAGGCACCCCCGTTTGGGGCTTGCTCAGATCTCCTCTGTGACCCAGTCTTGCTTAGCCGCCCTCTGCAGGAGGACCCTTGCCAGCGCTGTGTGTTAGGTGGCTCTGGGTTCGTGGGTTCCGACTGTGTTCAGGGTTGGTTGGGCCATGCCTCTGGTTTGCGCTTGGGTCTTCATGGCTCCACTTGAACTACTGGCCTTGGTTCATACTTTGTGTGCTGCCTCCTGTCCTCATTCTTGTTTTCCCTGCTGTTAAGTAGTGAGGTGCAAGTGCGGTTTCCAGAGACCCCTCCTGAAGCAAGGGTCAGGACTGGTTCAGGGCCACGAAGCCCCTAGTTCAGCTCCTCGCTGCCCATGAAGAACACAGGTGGCCTGGTCAAGATGAGCAGAGCTGAGTGAGGGGCCAAGAGCTTTCCCAGAGGAAGGCAGTATCTGGCAGGGTATGGGCAGGTCCGAAGGCCCACAGACCGTGTCCTTGCTGCTGGTCCTTGGGGCTTCAGGCATGGCATCAGGTGGAGGGGCCATGCCCTGCAGTGAGGGTGCTGCCCCCTAGGCTCTGCAAGCTAGGAGTCTCTCTCCTAGAGGGTCTTTGTTTTAGAGTGTGTGTGTTTGTATCCCCTGGTGTGGCCACCTTCCTCTGTGGGTATCTTAGCCCCACATGTGACCATGCATGTGACAGCCACGCCTGGGAGCTTCCCAGGAGCTATGGTCAGGGACTGTGTAGCTGGTGCCTTTGCTTGTGAGCCTCTAGAAGTGGGCATACCTGGGAGCAGGTGAATGGCAGGAAGGCCAGGTTCCTCTAGAGCGTGGTCAGCCTGCTCTGCTGAGTGCCCTGAAGGCCCTGCTCTTCTTCTTTTTGAAGAGAGAGGGAGAGAAAGAGAATCAATTTTATTTTTTCATCTGGCCTTTGTTTTCCTGACATTCAACTGTGCATGTGGTGCCAGGGTCTGACCTGGCTCCCCTTGACCCCGATCTTCCTTGACCCTGGCTTCCCTTGGCCCCAGGTCCCTGACACAGCCTGGCTCCCCTTAGCCTCAGTTCCCCTTGACCCTGGCTCCCCTAGGCCCCAGTACCCTTAACCCAACTCCCCTTGACCCTGCTCCCCTTAGCCCTGGCTGCCCTTGACTCATGCTCCCCTTGGCCTCAGCTCCTCTTACCCCTGGCTTCCCTTAGCCCTGTCTTCCCTTGACCCTGGTCTCCCTTGACCCTGGCCTCCCTTGACCCTGGCCTCCCTTGACCCTGGCTTCCCTTGGTCCTAGACCCAGGTACCCTTGGCCTCAGCTTCGCTTAGCCCTGGCTTCCCTTAGACCTGTCTTCCCTTGACCCTGGCTCCCCTAGGCCCCAGCAACCTTAATCTAGCTCCCCTTGACCCTACTCCCCTTAGCCCTGGCTGCCCTTGACCCTGCTCCCCTTAGCCCCAGCTCCCCTTGACCCAGGCTCCCTTTGGACGCTGTTCCCCTTGGTCCTGGCTTCCCTTTACCCAGGCTCCCTTTGGCCCCAGCTCCCCTTGGCCCCAGTCTGTCCCCTTAACCCTGCTCTCTTTGTCCCTGACTTCTTGCCTTCCATTGACTCTGCTCCCCTAGGCCCTGGCTCCCCCACCACCAGCCCTCCCCCTTTGTGTCCAGTGCTTAAGTTCACAACTTAAGTCCAGTTGAGGTGTGCTACTGGGAGGCCTAAGGCTTCCATTTCCCACTCCTGGGCCTGTAGCTTGGGCAAGGCCTGGCCTGGCCTGGCATCTGTTCTGTGGCAGTCCCTACAGAGAAGTACACCCAGCAGGAATCATGCTTCAGAGCCATGGATGTGGGTGTGGTTCACAAGCACACACGGACATGCATGTGTGTATATGCAGTGCATGTGTGTGTGTGTGGGGGGGGTTGCAGACACTGATCTTCCCTGGCTTCCCACATGCTGGTGAAGGACCATCCTGCATCTGCAGTTCCAGTCTGTGGCATGGGGTGCAGGCCTCCTCTGAGGTACTGGAGCTGAGCTGGTGTGGGGAGGTCCCCAGCAGGCCCGGCCAGGGAGGCCCAGGCAGAGCAGGCAGCATGTGCAGGTCCTGAGGGGACATGAGGCTGGCTCATCCTGGGAAGGTGCCTCGACAGGTCCCTCAGGGGTCCTCCCTGCGGGGCAGGCACCTGGTGGCTGTGTTCCCAGTGCCTGTCCCAGCCCATGAGCTCTGGGTAGAGGGCCTGTCTCCTCCTGCCCTGTCTGCTGTCGTGTGGCTCCCAGGGACAGAGCTGAGGGGAGTCTGAGGAACCTGGCAGTGGGGTGCTAGGGCTGGGTGTCTGGTGGGGGCCTCTGGTCAGAGGCCTGCTACTTCCAGGCTGTGGGCCCTGCTGAGGATCTTCCCTGCACCTGTTTGGAACTTGTAACCAGGCACCACATTTGTGAGCCTAGGAGTGGCTTGGTGTTGAATTCAGGGCTGGGAGCCCAATGGTCTGGGCCCTGTCGCCTTGATCATTCAGGTTCGTGACCCAGGGCTGGGTCAGGCCTCTCTTGAGGTGGGCCTGGATGCACCAGGGCCTGGGTTAGCTCCTCGGGGTCGGGTCCTGGTGGTGAGCTGTGCTCTCAACAAAGGGAATTCACCCATAAGCCTGCGTGACTGCCAGGATCTGGAGGATCTTTGTCCTTGGGCTGCGAGTGCTGGAGTCCCTGGGTGTTACCTTCTGCAGTGCAGTTGCTGGTTTTTAAACATCTGCTTCCAGATGTGTCCAGAAAGCAGTTTGTGGGACCCTAAATGGGATGCATGAGCAGACATCTCTGAGAGGCCCTGCTGAGTGTCGCCTTGTCCTGTGGTGTGCACAGATGAGGAGGTGCTGACTGTCCCCTCCAGGGTCCCTATGGGCCCCAGAGTGTCCTTCCTGCCTCCTTCCGTTCTCTCTCAGACTTATGCTCACCCTTGCCTGCAGGAGATGGGAACCCCCAGGAGAATAGCCCGTTTATCGGCAGCGTGGAGCTGGAGAGGGAGAGCTACTTTGAAGGAAAGAACATGGCTCTGTTTGAGGTACTTTTATTCCACCCTCTACAGGATGCCCAGGGTAATGGTTTTCACACAGAAGGTAAAGGAGCCCCAGGCGATGCCCTCCAGAGTGCATGCTGATGGGTGAGGGCTAGGGCAGCCCTGCCTGAGGGCTGCAGGGCCCCTTCCTGTGAATGGGGTCCTTGGCCTTTGGGGCCTTTTGGAGCCCTGAACCAGGACCATATTGGGAGCCCTGACCCTTCCCTGGGTGCATGGTCCCCTTGGCACTGCCCGGTGCCAAACCTCTAATTCCAAACCTTCTGCACAGGCAATGTGGGCCTCTCTGGCTCCTTGCAGCCTGTGGCTCAGGACCAGCTGGGCACCTAACCCGCTCAGCAGTAGGGATGGAGGGGCCTGCTGGGCATGCAACCTCCCCAGCCTGGGGGCCTCCAAGGACTTGGCTCACATCTGCTGGTGACTGGCGCTTCCCCCACAGGAGGAGATGGACAGCAACCCCATGGTGTCCTCGCTGCTGAACAAGCTAGCCAACTACACCAACCTGAGCCAAGGCGTGGTGGAGCATGAGGAAGATGAGGACAGCCGGCGGCGGGAGGCCAAGGTGCTGCCATGCCCCCTGCTGCCCGTACCAGAGCTTCCCACCCTCCTGGAACTCCTGGGTCTCAGTGGGAGAGCCCAGGGCTTGGTAGGAGGGTCCTGAGCACTGACCCCTAGCAGCCATCCTGTCCTTCCACAATGTGGCAGTCAGTGAAATCTTGGGATTCAGCCCTTGCCTGGTCACCCCTGTCAGGCACAGGTGTCCAGTGCTGGGCGTCCTGGAGCTGGGCCTCCACGTGGGGCCCTGGTTCTGCAGCAGCCCGTGCTTGTCATTCACAGGAGATCTGTTCAAGGCGTGTCTTTCCTGCTAGAATGTACCCTTCTGTTGGGATGGTCTTTTCAGTCCCTGGGCCCCTGCAGGCTTCGAGCTGTAATGATGGCCTTTAGCTTGTGGTGGTGGGGGTCTGGTCAGAGCCCCACACTGTGCCCAGCACTCTGCAGTGGCTCCAGGCTGGCCAGGCAGGCTCTTGGCCTTGCAGCCACTGGCCTGGTGCAGGCTGCTTCCGACCCTTGCTTGGGCCGGTTTGCTCGGTCGTGGGACCTAAGATTTACATCTATGTCCCCTCCTGTGCTGGGATCCTGTGCTCCACGTGGGGTTAAGTGGCCTGCATAGGTGGACGCTGGCTGAGCTGAGGCTGTTGTAGCTCAAGAGCCAATGGCTGAGCCCTCCTGGGCTTCTCTTCTCTCCACTTAACTTCCTGGGCATCAGGGCTGAGGCCCCCTAGTGGCACTGTCATGAACAGAGCCCCGGTCCTTGCCCTGTGGTCCTCCCTGGTGGAGGTTGACAGAGCCCAGCAGCTTGCCTCTGTTGTGCCTGCTGTGGCCCCGCAGCCACCACCTGTCCTGACTGTGGTTCTGTCAGCTGTTCTCACCTGGCCTTTGTGGCTTCAGCACTTGGCCAGCCACCTCAGCTCTCCTGCCCCCGTGGCTGTGAATGTCACCTGGGCAGGGCCTCCCTGGACAGCAGTACTCTCTTGCAGGCCCCGCGCATGGGCACCTTCATTGGCGTCTACCTGCCCTGCCTGCAGAACATCCTGGGTGTCATCCTCTTCCTGCGCCTGACGTGGATTGTGGGGGCGGCTGGAGTTCTGGAGTCCTTCCTCATCGTGTCCATGTGCTGCACCTGCGTGAGTAACCACAGCTGGCCCTATGACCTGCTCCCCCAGAAGCCCTGCTTGTGGTGTCCTTGCCCGTGGGGAGCAGCAGTGGGCGCTAGGGACCCTGTGAGTCTGTCTGTGTGGGCTCTGTCCAAGGACACCCATTCCAGGGGAGTGGCCTGGTCCCAGGGAGGCACCCGCCTGTTGTGCCAGGAGAAGTTGGCTCTTTACCCCCATGGAGCACTGTGGGGGCGTCTCAGTCCTGCAGGGTGTCACGGCCCAGTGCATGGCCAGTACATCACAGAACACTGTCCCCACCAGCAGGGCCTTGTTTTCACAAGGTTGCTGTCCAGTTTAGAGCAGTCTTGGGCTCTTCCGAGGTCTCTGCCATAGAGAAGGGGACAGGCCAGCAAGTCCTTCAGGTCAGACTCTGGGGCTCCAGGCCTCCTGTGTGCCCTGTGCTTCTCTCTGCCACTGCTTACTACCTCATCTGCTTTGTCCTCTGTGGTGCCCAGAGCCTCCTCTGGCCCAGCCTCCTCTCCCTTGCTGTCCTTAAGAGGAGCTGTTCTGACCACCCAGGGTGACTTGGAGGTACCCTCTCTGGGAAGAGCTTGGCAGTACACCCCTCCAACACTGTGCTGCCTGTCCCCTGGCTGGCCACTCCTATGTGGCCACTGGGACTTCCTGGTACCCACAGACAGGCTCTCCTGAGCAGAGGCAGGTGGCTGGAGGCAGGGTCCACTCTGGCCTACTTGGACACCATGGAGCCCCCAGGGGAGGTGGGCCACCAGTGTCCCATGAGGTACACACCTAGACTTCTACACAGAGTCCTCCTGTGTCGCAAGGGTAGGTGTGGGTGCACCCCTTCTTTGGGTACCCCTAGGGAACATGGGCACCTAGGTGAAGCCCACTTTTAGAGCTAGGCAGCATCCCATTCCAGGGCTCCCCTCTAAGCTGCGAGGTGAAGTTTCATGGATGGGAAGGAAAACAGAGCCCCTGGGTCTGAGCCTGGGTGTCCAGGTCTCTTGAGCTTGGTGTCCAGGGGGCCTGAGCCGGGGTGTGCAATGGGCCCGGGTCTCCAGGGGACCTGAGCCTGGGTGTTCAGTGAGCCTGAGCCTAGATGTCCAGGGCACCTGAGCACAGGTGTCAAGATGGCCTGAGCATCCAGGGACCTGAGCCTGGGGGTCCAGGTCTCCTAAGCCTGGGTGTCCAGGGCACCTGAGCACAGGTGTCAAGATGACTTGAGCATCCAAGGACCTAAGCCTGGGTGTCCAGGGCACCTGAGCATAGGCATCCAGGTGGCCTGAGCATCCAGGGATCTGAGCCTCATATCCCTGGTCACTCAGTGGCTCCTTTGAGGTTAAGAGCTCTGGAGTGACTGGGCCCCAGTTGGCCTAGGCCCAGTGCCCACAGGAGCATCTTGGAGAGTGCCTTTCCTAAAAGGGCCATTCGTCCTTTTGCAGACGATGCTGACTGCCATCTCCATGAGCGCCATCGCAACCAATGGGGTGGTTCCAGGTAAGGTGCCTACCATTGGGGCCAAGAGAGTCTCCACAGTGTGGTGCCTGAGCCACATGCACGTGGGTGCTGATTCCCCTTCACCATCATGGTGACAGTGCCTTGTGTCCTCTGACTGGGGGTGGTTATAGGGTGTGGAGTTGCCCAGGGGTTGCAGAGTTACCCAGTGTGGTGCACCCTTGCCCACCTGTGGCTGAGGATGGGGTCTGTGTCTGGGAGATGCACCTGCCCCTCAGCAGGGCCTCGGTCCTTCCGGGAGCCCCATACACTGCGAGTGTGGGCAGCCACCTGCCTTTGACCACCTCTGCTCTGGCAAGTCGGGTAGGGGTTCACTTGCTGTTAGGTTGGGATTCATGCTGGAGAGGGGACTCGGTGGGGGGCCTGGGAGATGTTCTTGACCAGCTCACACCTTTGCCCCCTGGACACAGGCTGCATTCATCGTCAGCCAGGCCTCCTTTTGATTCCGAGTTTTGATTTACCATAGCCCAGTGTTCCTGCTTCAGATTGAATCTTTTTCTTTCTTTCTTTTTTCTTTTTCTTTTTTTTTAAAGAGCAGGACAGTGAGAGAGAAAGGAAATCAACTTTAGTTTTTCATGTGGTTTTTGTTGCTCTGACACTCAGCAGTGTACGTGGTGCTGCAGGGTTTGAACCTGCGTCCCCAGGCATGTCTAGTCATTTTTTTTTTTTTAAGAGAGAGGGACAGTGAGAGAGAAAGAGAATCAATTTTATTTAATTTTTCATGTGGCTTTCGTTGCTCCAACACTTCATTATGTATGTGGTGCTGGGGTTCAGACCCTGTCCTTGCTTATGCTAGGCAAGCGTGATACTGCTGAGCTATCGCTTCAGCCCCTATGTCCAGTCATTTTTAAGACTGAACTGAAACAGCATGCAGTAGTGCCAAGGCTGGGCCCAGGGTGTGAGGGCAGCCTGGGCGCAAAGGAGTTGGGCCTCGGGTCCCATTCTCTCTTGCTTCTCTCTGCCACTTGAGCCCCAGGATTGGAGCATTAGTTTCCCCCACAAGGAATGTGAGCGGAGGTCAGGGTTATGTGTCTGTCTCTGAAGGTGAAGCGCATGATCTGCAGATGAATAAGTAAATAGACGCATGTCAGTTAGCACAGGGACAAGCCCGCCATTTTGCAGCCTGGATCTGTGAGCTGTGCTGTGTGACCAGGAGCAGCTGAGTGTGCTCTGCCTGAGTCTTGAGTTTGCTGCCCTGTCCTCGGCTCTCTGCGGAGCTCAAAGTGCCTCTGGCCCTTGGCATGGGTGCCGCACAGTGAGTGAGGGTGAGGGCCGCTGGGCCTCCCGCTGTGGCTCTGCTCCTCAGCTCAGTCAGCTGCAAGGTGTTGTGTGCTGCTGCACCAGGGAGGACGTGGTGCTGGCCTGGAGGCCGTCCAGGGGCAGGACTGTCTCTGAACTCTGGCTTTGGGGCAGGGGAGGCTGCACCTTCCTGGTGGCCTGCTGAGGTTCCCAGTCCAAGCCATCTCTCCAGTGCACAGACTGGGAAGGCGACAGGCCACGGCCCTCAGCCACTCGCTTAGGGCTCCTTAAGTGGGATGTGCCCATGCCACCAGACAGGCGGTTTCTTGAGGACCATATTTTCCTCTGCCTTTTTTTTTTTTTTTTAAAGAGAGTGAGAGAAAGGAAGAGTTAATTTTATTTATTTTTTTGTCTGGTTTTTGTTTTTCCAACACTTAGTTGTGCATGTGGAAGTGGGGTTTGAACCTGGGTCCTCATGCATGCCAGGCAAGTGCTCTATCCCTGAGCCACTCTGCTCCAGCCCCCTTTTGTTTTTGTTTTTGAACTGAAGTTACACAGACCTCTAGGTGGGAGCCGCTGGGGCTCCTGTGTGCCCTGGTTTATGACTGCCACTAGCACTGACTACTTTCTACAGGAAGGGCTGAGGCAGGGGCTGAGAGTGAGGGCCCACCCAGTGTTTTCTGCAGTTCTGATGGTGGCATGGGGCTGACGTCTCTTCCGGGGGCTCCTTGCCTCCCTGAGCATGCTGTCCTTCGCCATCAGAGTCCATGTTGGGCAGTGCCCCCTGATGTGCTTGTGTCTGTGCTTGCAGCTGGAGGTTCTTACTACATGATTTCCCGGTCGCTGGGGCCCGAGTTTGGAGGTGCTGTGGGCCTCTGCTTCTACCTGGGCACCACGTTTGCAGGGGCCATGTACATCCTGGGCACCATCGAGATCTTCCTGGTGAGTGCTGTCTGCAATGGCTCCCTCACCAGGGCCCGCTGCCCAGGGCCTGTTGGCGTGGTGCTGAAGGGCACTGTCCTTGCCTCCGCTTGGTGTACACTGGCCCCTCTGCATGCCCTCAGTGCCTCTCCCTGGGCAGCACCTGATGCTTGTGAAGAGAACTCCGTCTGGGCTGCGGGTCTGAGCCCTGCCCAGCAGTGGCCTCCTAGTCTGTGTGCTCAGGAGACAGGCCTGCAAGTCCCCCTGCATAGACTCTTGACCAGGACTCTAGACCCTCCCGTGTTGCCCCTGCTTCCTGGTTCAGTGTTTATGGCTGCGAGATTCTGCTCAGCTGCTGGTTTTATTGGCTGGTGGACATTCTGGATCCTCTGTAGAAGGTTTTCCCCGAAATTGAAGCTAAAGTGTTGGCACTCAGCGTTTGGGTGGATTCCAGATCAGGCATGTTCTGCGGGCTCCTTCAGAGGAGCCCTTGTGTCCTGGGAACCTCACCCTGCCCCACTGCCTGCGTAAGCCGCGGAGAAGATGCTTCCAGAAGACACCCACTCCAAGCTGGGGCTGGGACTGTGGCTGGGCCCTGGCCTGGCTTGGGGAGGCAGAAGGAGCCTGCAGTCTGGGGCTGGCCATGCTCTGCACGGCCCCCACCTGTGGATGATGTCATCCCCCTCTCTCATGCGGGTCCTTGGGGCTTGTGCAAATGTGCATTCTGATGTGGAGTCTGGGCCAGGCCTGAGACCATTTCTAGCAAGTTCCACGGGTGACTGTTGGTCTCACCTGTGCAACTTCCTGGGTCTCACCTGAGCAGCAAGGCCCTAGGCTGTTGCCCTCTGCCTCACCAGCCTTGCTAAACTATAGAGAAGGCCCCCAGGTGGGGCTGCCCTCAATGGAGGGTGGAGGAGCAACCCCGCCTCTCATAACCTCAGTGGAGGGCGGAGGAGTGGCCCTGCCTCTGACCAGGCTCTGCAGGGACCCTGCCCCTCACTATACTGGGCTCTGCCGGGGAGGTTAGGGCAGCCTTTTTTTCCTGGTCCTGGAAGCACTGCCCACTACCTCTGCCATGGGTCAGGGGCTGGCCCACTTGGTGGGGACGAGATAAGGAATGTCTCCAGGTCACAGGACCCTGGCCACCCTAAGGCTCTAGCCCGCAGGGTCTCCACCAGGGCTTCTGATGCCTTTCCGAGGTCCCAGGCTGGGGAGGAGGACCCATGGTGGCAGGTGGCCCTGCTCAGCCAGCTCTTTCCCACAGACCTACATCTCCCCCAGTGCAGCCATCTTTCAAGCTGAGGGGACGGACGGCGAGGCCGCTGCGCTACTGCACAACATGCGTGTGTATGGCAGCTGCACGCTGGCACTCATGGCCGTGGTGGTCTTCGTGGGCGTGAAGTATGTCAACAAGTTGGCCCTGGTCTTCCTGGCCTGTGTGGTGCTGTCCATCATGGCCATCTATGCTGGTGTCATCAAGACTGCCTTCGACCCACCCGACATCCCGTGAGTGCCAGCCCCCTGCACTGCCGCCTGGCACAGGTGTCTCTCGCGGTTCTGGTTCTGCCTCCTCTCCCCTTGTCCCCAAGACCCTGACTCTTCCCAAGGCATGGGTGCAGGGTGTCCTGGGGTGGTCACTCCCTCCCTTGACAAACTCAGGATGTGAGACAGGCCCTGGGTGTGTAGCTGGTAAGGATGCACCTGTAGGGATGGGAGACTGGGAAGGCCCTGCATGCTCCTGGTGGCTAGTGGCCCACTGGGCACTGGCAGTGCAGCTTTGCCGGTGTGCCTGTCACCCTCCAGTGTCCCCACACCCCTGCAGAAGGCACTCAATTGGGCTCTTATCTCACTTTTGGATGAGGAGGCTGAGAAGGGGGGAAGTGGCCAGCATCACAGCAAGTGAGCCTAAAGGGTGGGCCACCGCGTGGAGCAGGCCAGGGTGGAATCTGGGCCCCCTTGGGCTGGCAGGGCAGGTCTTGGCCACACCCTCAAGGCACCTGGGTGCTGCCATTGCTGCGTGGAGGGTGCTATGGGTTGTGGCCGAGCAGCCCAGAACAACCTGGGCCAGGCAGAGGCTCAGCCCAGAGCTGCTGGAGCCTGGTGTGAGTGTTGGTCCCTGGCGTGTGGCCATCGCTGTTCTTGGGGGTGCAGCACGTCAGAGTCACTGACAGACCTCATGCCATGGGGTCAGCTGAGAAAAGTGAGAGGGGCTGGCTGCCTTCCCGCCCCAGGGTCTGCCTCCTCGGGAACCGCACGCTCTCAAAGCGGAGCTTCGAGGACTGTGCCAAGATGCACATCACGGGCAACAGCACGGTGACCACTGTACTCTGGAGACTGTTCTGCAACAGCTCCAGCCCCAGCGCCTCCTGTGACGAGTACTTTGTGCAGAACAACGTCACTGAGATCCAGGGCATCCCTGGTGTGGCCAGTGGTGTCCTCCTGGGTAAGTGCCAGTGTGTCTCAGCCTGTGGGCGCCCCAGTTGCTCCTGACCAGCTAGGTGGGCCCCTATGGGGCAATGGGGCACCAGGCCCTTCCTGATTTGGCGTTAAGCCAGCAGGTTGGCCTCTGAGTCGATGTCATTACCCTTACACTGTCAGCTGGGTGTGTGGGACTGTGTTGCTGGAGAGTGGCCATACATGGGCCTCTAGGTCTCCCTGCCTATGCCTTCTTCCCTGCACCATGCCCTGGAAGACAGGCCCAGAGTCTTGGGGAAGTGAAGTGACTCCAGAAGGGCTCACGCTGGCCATGTTGTGCTTGGTTGAGGGTGCGTGTGTCCTGTGCTCGAGGCCATGCTGAGGCCCCTGGAAGGTGGGCCTCCACGCAGACTGCACTGAGGGAGCTTTGTGAAGCCAGCGGGCGAGTCCAGCTGAGGACATGGCCTATGCAGAGGACCCCACGGCATGTGCAGGCGGCACGAGGCTGTGCTGACCTAGCTAGGGTCTGCCAGGGAAGCCACTGAAAGGGGAGGGGAGGTTTGCCTGATGTGCCCTGGTCAGTGCCTTGTAGGTTCTGGGTCCTTCCTCGTTGGTGAGGGGCCCACACTTGGCACCCTAAGACAGCAGTGCATGAGGTCTCCACTCAGGCTTAGGAAGGCAGGTTCTCAGCCATGCTTCTCAGTGTCCTGTGAAGATGGGGCCCTGGACAGCACACAGCCACAGGCCTCCTTGCCGGGCGTGGGTGGCCCCAGGAGCCCTGACGGAAGGTTCTGGAACCCCAGGAGAACATCTCCTTGCCTGGCCCATTCTTCGTACAGATAACCTGTGGAGCACATACTCGGACAGGGGGGCATTTGTGGAGAAGGAGGGTGTGCCGTCTGTGCCCGTGCCTGAAGAGAGCCGGGTGGGCGGGCTGCCGTACGTCCTCACTGACATCATGACGTACTTCACCATGCTCGTGGGCATCTACTTCCCCTCTGTGACGGGTAAGGCTCCTGTCCCTCCCTGTGCTCCGCTCTCTTCCTCATGCCAGTGTGGGCTCCCTGGGGACGTGTGGAGCAGCCCTCTGGCTACAGGGTCCGGGCACCCTGCACTGTTCCGCGTGACCCTGCAGCTGCCTCCACTGCACCAATTAGCTAGGGAGGAGACTGTGATGTGCGTGGACCCACCATGGACTTCTCCAGCAACTGCAGTGTGTGATGGTGGCTGCTTCCACAGGTCTGGAGGGAGAGGGCTGACTGTGGCTGACGTGGCATGGCCCTGAGCCATCTTAGGGCCATGTTCCTGTAACCCGTGGGCCCATCAGGTTATAAGTCCATCCTCCAGATGTGTGGGTGAACTGAGATTGTAGCTCCTGGGGCAAGGTGGGGCCCTGGCTGGCCTCGCTTTGCAGCTGGGAAAGGGTTGTGGACCCTCAGTCTCATGAATTACTTTGGGGGACATCTGGGGTCCTTGGCCTGCAGTGGGGAGATGAGGTCTGGGCTCCTCCACAGGGACAGTGGCCTGCAGATGTGGTCTCCTCAGATGCACCTTCTGGTGTGTGGTGGCAGTGGTGACCTCGACCTTTCTGAGGGCCTCAGCATGTCTCCACCCATTGGCCACCTCCTCTGGTCTGCTGTCCTAGGTCGGCTCTTCCTGTCTCCTTCCACAGGTATCATGGCAGGATCCAACCGTTCTGGGGACCTCAAGGACGCCCAGAAGTCAATCCCCACAGGGACCATTTTGGCCATTGTGACCACGTCTTTCATTTGTATCCTTGAAAGGGTCCCGGCCTTTGTCTGTGCTGGGTCCTCTGCTGCGGCAGCAGCCAGGGGTGGCTTTGAGGGTTTGGGCAGCTCCTGGCCACATCTTGGCCCTCTTTGGAGCTGGGGCTGGTGTGGAGCGATGTGCCAAAGCCAGCTGTGACATTTGCTGTCCTCACAGTTGGTCGGTCACATTGCATGACGTTGATGGAAGGCCTGGTAATGCCCATGCCGTCATGTCTGGAACAAGCGTGATGGAGTGTTCATCGTGCACACCGACCACAGTGGGCTTTGTGGAGCTGGGCCACAGGTGCTGAACCTCTAGGGCTCTTTTCTTTCCAGCGAGGTCTGTGTCCTCCTAGCCAATGTCTCCTGCTGTTCCCCAATAGACACACTGCAGGGCAGGTGCATCCTGACCACCTGGAGGTCCTGTGTGAGAGTGAAGAGGGTCCCTGAGGACCATGGGGGCTGTGGCCCGGGGCCTGGCAGTGAGTTGGGGCATGGGTAACAAGACACTGGGGACCCTGGCTTGGGATGAACAGGCATAGGGTTGGTCCAGGCCCTCCTGGAGCCTAGGACATTCCCTGCTTGTCAGTGCATCACCCCCACCCCAGTGCTGTGCTGGTGCTCTGGACTGACTCTCCTTGACCTGGCTGCAGATCTCTCCTGCATAGTGCTTTTTGGGGCCTGCATCGAAGGCGTGGTCTTACGAGATAAGTGCGTTGGTTTCCCTGAGCTTGGACAGACGTGTGTGGTCAGATCCTCTCTCCTGAGGGCAGTTTCGGCTTTGAAATTAAAACCACGCAGCTCCACGTGTGAGCTGAAGGCCTTGTGCTGGGGTTAGGTGCCCTTCGCCTGATCAAGGCCTTAATGAATCAGCTTGGGCCTGGAGCCCAGGGAACTGCTTGGTGCAAATGGGCTGGGATCAGGGTGCAGGGTCAGGGTGCAGGGCCAGGGGTGGACGAGGCAGGACCTTGACACTGCTCTAGCCTGCTGCTAAGTGGAGGAGCCGGGGAGCTGGTGGATCATGTGCTGACCCTGCCTTCTTGTGTGTACAACTGTAAGATCCTCTGGATCTGGAGGGGTCCCTGGCGGGTCTGCCAGGCCCATAGCAAGGCTGCCTCTGCAAAAGTGGCCATGGCATCTACTTGGCCAGGGCATCCCTGCTCCCAGGAGTGGCCTGGAAGGCAGCGGTGCTCTTAACACCAAAACCCAAGCATGCTGGGCACGCTGCACAGACCCTGGTGGTCTCTGGTCTGGTCCACTCACCTTCCTTCTGAGGAGCTGCACTGGCCCTGCCCTGGGTGCCCCTCACATAGGGTGGGTCAGGGTCTTTTTGCCTTTAGCTCATCTTTCGGAGGCTATTTGTGCTAACTGCCTGTCCTGCCTCCCCCAGGTTTGGGGAGGCCCTGCAAGGGAACCTGGTCATAGGCATGCTGGCCTGGCCATCCCCCTGGGTCATTGTCATTGGCTCCTTCTTCTCCACTTGTGGTGCTGGCCTACAGAGCCTGACTGGGGCACCCCGCCTGCTGCAGGCCATTGCCCGTGATGGCATCGTCCCCTTCCTGCAGGTGAGCGCTCAGCCCAGGCTGCAGCAGGTGGACACTGGGTGCCCCACAGAGGGAAGGAGATCCTGAGAAGGTCAGGGTTCCGCAGGGGCTGTCCCCATACTGTGACCTTAGGGTAAAGAGAGTGGATACCTCTTCTACCCCTGACCCTGTGGTGGTCACTGCCCCTCTATGCTGGGCTGAGCAGGGGTTGTGGTGGGCATGCATCCCCACCCTCCAGGCCTGCAGTCCCTGGGATACACATTGGGACAGCAGCTCCCAGCTGCCCACATTTGTCATCGTAGCCTGAGATGGAAGCTCCTTGCGGCCCCCCTGCCATGTCGGCAAGGCCCTGGGTATCCTGGAGGCTCCTGGAGTGGAGGAAGTTGCTGAGGTGCTGACAAGTGCGGGGTCACAGCATGGCTCGTGCTTGGGGCTCAGACCACCTGGGCACCCAGCAAGGCCCTGCCTTGAGATGAGAAGGACTGGGACATTCCAGAGTGGGGCACTTGCCTGCTTGTGCGAGGCCTGGGGTATAGTGTTCAGTGAGGCTGACCCCGCACCTCCACACAGCCTGGGAGGTTTTCTTTCCCTGAAGTCTGGAGGCTGGGGTCCGCACTGGGTATGCAGGGCGGACTCTCCCACATCCACTCCTTGGTGGCAGATTTCTTTGTGGCCCAGCTGGCCTGCTGGTGTTAGGGAAGTTGGGTGCTCTGGCTGGTGTCAGCTGGTGGGTGTAAGGTGGCCACCCATGTATCCCTTGCCTGCCACAGCCCACTTGCCCCTTCCCTGCAGGTTTTTGGCCATGGCAAGGCCAATGGGGAGCCAACCTGGGCGCTGCTGCTCACGACCCTCATCTGTGAAACGGGCATCCTCATTGCCTCCCTGGACAGTGTGGCCCCCATCCTGTCTATGTGAGTAGCCATGTGGGACACAGGGGACAAGGGCACAGGAACATGGCCCCTGTGCCTGCAGGAGGGTGCAGTAGGTGGAGCCAGAGCAGGCCACCTGGGCATGAGCTGCTGCATGCACCAAGGTGGCGTGGCTGGACAGGTGGCTGCTGTGCTGGGGACCTTGGCTGTATGTGACACATGACCACTGGTGGACAGCCATGTGTGACTCGTGACCATGAGGCCATGTGTGGGCTGGATGTCAGGGTTAGGGAGACCATGGAGGGCAGTGGTGTGGATGGGGACCCCATGGGGGGCAGCAGCTGGATGGGGACCCCACAGAGGGGGCGGCAGCTGGACAGGAACCACTAGGGGGCAGTGTGGGCACGTGGGCAGGGCAACAGATTGGGCGCGGTGTACCCAGCCATCAGTGCCCTCTGCTGCCCTGCAGGTTCTTCCTCATGTGCTACATGTTTGTGAACCTGGCCTGTGCCGTGCAGACCCTGCTGCGCACGCCCAACTGGCGTCCCCGCTTCAAGTTCTACCACTGGTAAGGCCACCTGGTGCCGGTGCCCAAGGACATCCTCAGGCTGGCTGCCACTGGAGCCAAGCCCTGGACTGGTGGGGGAGCAGGAGCCTGGCATCAGCCAGAGGTGTGGCAGTGCTGGGTGGCAAGGCCTCCTCAGCTGCGTCATCTTGGGGATATTTGGGGTGCGGCCAGGGCGGGTGTCCAGAATCCTCCTGGCGTTAAGGAGGGGCTCTTGTGAAGGGCAAAGCAAGTTTGCAAGGTGGCTGCTAGGACTGGGCCAGGGCCCGGTGGGCTGCAGCTGAGCCGCATGTCCCCCAGGACCCTGTCCTTCCTGGGCATGAGCCTGTGCCTGGCCCTGATGTTCATCTGCTCCTGGTACTACGCACTCTTCGCCATGCTCATTGCTGGGTGCATCTACAAATACATCGAGTACCGCGGGTGAGTGGCGGATGGAGCCCCACGCGCCCCCAGGGAAGGCAGGAGGAGGAGCCGGGTCCCCTTGGGAGCTGTGGGCAGGGATGTCCATGATGCCAGGCTTCTCTCCGGTTACCAGCCAGGTCGGCTGCCCATGCCTGCCCGGGTGGCCATGGCCTCTAGCCTGGGAGCTAACTGTGGTGCCGTGGTCACCATGGCAGCAGCCAGGGCTGGTTGGTGTCTTCATGTGTGTCACAGTGACAGTGAGCATACTATGTCCATATTACCAGTCCACTCCCACTGTGTGTTTTGGGACACCTTGCACTCAGTGACAGTGCTGATATGTAAGGAGTGTCCAAATTTTCAAAAATCACTACCAAAAGGCAGTGATGGCATGGCCTAGCACCTCAGCTCCTCCTACCCAGCCTCCCTGTCCCTCCCCTGCCTCTCATGTCCCTGCATGGCTGCCTGTCCCCCGACAGCTACTGTCCTCACCAGGCCATCCTGTCCCTGCACAGCTTCTATGCCCCCACAGCTGTGTCCTATCCCATCTTCAACCCCCCACAGCTGTCCCCTGTGGCTGCCCCATCCCTGACCCAGGGCCCCGAGACTCCCTGGCACAGAGTAGGCTGCTGGGTGTAGTGTCAGGTGGCCAGCTTGGCCCTGCCTTGTCCATGACGTGGTCTGGTATAGTTTCTTCTGCATCCTGGGATCCTTGCCCTCTGGACTTTCCCAGAAGACTCACACGCTAAGGGCCCCCTGGCCCTGGGTGTCCTCCCCAGCTCTTTCCCTGGCCAACTTGGCCCAAGGTCACTGCCTGCTCTTCAGAACACCGTGTTCTTCACCTGAATTGACCTCTTTCTGTCCCTGACAGCCCTGGTGCTCAGTCCCATGCAGCGGGGCTGTCCCTGCTGCCCTGGCCTTCCTTCCTACCCAGGGTCCCCCTATGTGCCTACCTGTTCCAGTCACAGAGTTGCAGAGAACCCACAGGTGCCTCCTGTCTCCACAGGGCCGAGAAGGAATGGGGGGATGGCATCAGGGGTCTGTCTCTGAACGCTGCCCGCTATGCCCTGCTGCGCCTGGAACATGGCCCCCCCCACACCAAGAACTGGAGGTGAGTGTGCCCCACAGCTCAGGTAGCAGAAAGGAGTCAGGTGTTGCCCACTGGGAAGCATTTGTCCCAAAGCTCTGCCCTTAGCCCACTGGGTGGGGACCTGATGAAGCCACCACCGATGGAGGTCACCAGGGTCCTGAGCTACCAGGGAGAGTGGATGGAGAAGGGGTGGCAGCCAACCCTGCGTTCACACTCTAGGGGAGATGGACAGAGGCCTCCTGCGCTGCCTGGGGCCTTCACCTGCTCTGTAGGCCCTGGCCTGCGTGTGGCCAGCAGGGGTGGCCCCGTCTCGTGTTCTGGGGACCTTAGACACAGGTTGGCACCGTCTCTCCGCTTTCCTGCCCCTGCTAATGGCAGGACCCTGACTGCATGTGGCTTGGCTGCTGCCGTCCCCCGCAGGCCCCAAGTGCTGGTGATGTTGAACCTGGACACTCAGCAGTGTGTGAAGCACCCCCGCCTGCTGTCCTTCGCCTCACAGCTGAAGGCTGGCAAGGGCCTGACCATCGTGGGCTCCGTGCTGGAGGGCACCTACCTGGACCAGCACCTGGAGGCGCGGCAGGCTGAGGAGGTGGGAGGGGCAGGGGTGGTGGGCAGGGGCAAGGTGGGGTTTAGGGAGCCAGATATGCTGTGCGCAGGTGCTCTGGAAGCTGGGGCCGTGGCATGAGGGCCACTTGCTGCCCAGTGCTTCCTCTCTGAGCTCTGTGGACAGGGCAGGGGTGAGGGACCCAAGCTGTCCCCACCTGACATGGTCTGGTAGCTCCATGACACCTGGTTTCTTCATTTCCTTACCTACAAACCTGTGGTGGGAGGAACCAGGCCCCAGTGGAGACAGTGCCAGTGCTGTAGGAACTCCCCATGGGGCGGCACCTGCCCTCACCACCCCTGCAGCCAGGTCCTGGCACTGCCCACACCCCTAGGACCTGCATTGTCTTTGGAACTGGTCTGCTTGCCTGCACGGTTGCCTGGACCTCCTGCACTTCCAGCTGGGGTAGTAGGGCATGGGCCTCCTACGCCTCCCTCTGGCCACAGGCTTGTCTCCAGGTCTCACCTTCCTTCCAAGTGCCTGGCCTTGCAGGGCACCCTTCTGCTGGCCACATGTCTGCAAACCTACAGCCCCACACAGTCCAGGTGGTTTGCTTAGGGATGGAGGACTGCTGGGGAGGGCTGCAGGCAGGTCCATGTGTGACCACATCCTGGAGCTATGATTCCAGGGAGTAGCGGACAGCCAGCCTCCTGGGCCACTGCGAGGCTCGGTGCATTCAGGGAGGGCAGAGAGGCCAGTGGCTCTCAGCATCATGGCACACTGGGTCTGGACGCTGGCTGCCCTTGATTGTGAACTCCTATGGCTATTATCTTTGAGCTTGACCAGTGTCCTGTAGCACAGAGACCTCCTCTGGTGGCACCTGAGCTGTTCTGGCTTAGACCTGGTCCCACGGTAGGTCCTGTTATGGGAATGGCCTGGGCTCCCTTTGTTCTCCCTTGTTCTGTGGAGCTGGGCCAGACCTCAGGGCTTCGTGCAAGCTCTGCCCCAAGCCACAGCTCAATCCTGGTCAGGTAACTAATCTCTGAGTACTCTTCAGTGGAGAAGTCTTTGAAGTGCCGAAGGGGCACTTGCTCTGTTAAAGTAGCAGCCAGGCCTTGCTATGCAAAGGCGCTGACTGCCTGAGAGTTGATCTTCATTGATCAGCAGAGGCAGGAAGCAGGCACCAGGGGCCAGCCATCCCCAGGCTAGTACTGGAGTACTAGCTGGAGTACGTTGCTTTGGAGCTGTGCTCTCTAATCGGTCTGTCAGTTACTGGCATAAAAATGAGAGCAATTTTAGAAAGTCTCTTTAGTCACTAAAGCTATATTCTTTTTGGCTCATTAAACCACTCAGAATTAAAAGGCCATTTCACACTGCACTGAGGGCAAGAGGTGAGTTTGATGTCACTGTCCTCACCTATCTGAGAGTCCCACCCCTGAGACACCTGTCCAGAGCCTGTGGCAAGTGCCCTAGGCAGGATGGAACTTGTGAGAGTGGGCACCACACCAGGTTCCCATGGGGCCCGGATCAACCTGAGGTTTCAGGCCAGGCAGGTGTCCTCCAGCAGTCAGCTCAGGTCACCATGGGAGAGCGAGAACCCATGGTCCTTTTCTGGGCTCTGGCCTTTGGCTAAATGGAGCATTTCAGGCAGCCATGTGCACATCTGACCTATAAGTTGAGCTGTCCTGAGAAGCAGCCACCTCCCTTGAGCAGCATTTCCTGCTCCCTCCAAAGAAGCCTCCACTAGGCACCTCCACTCCTCTACTCCACTAGGACTCCTCTCCTCCACTAGGGCTCCTCCTCTCCTCCACTAGGCTCCTCCTCTCCTCCACTAGGCTCCTCCTCTCCTCCACTAGGCCCCTCCTCTCCTCCACTAGGCTCCTCCTCTCCTCCACTAGGGCTCCTCCCCAAGATTCACATCTCTCCTGAGTGAAATACAGATATCACATGGAGATGTACCTCAGCCTGCTGCAGCGTCAGCCCTCAGTCCCCAACCCCTCCAGTCCCCTCTGAGTGAGGTGTGGAGATTTGAGGCAGGGCCTCTGTGCACAGACCTGGGAGATGTGGAGAGCAGGGTGTCATGTGGCAGGATATCTTGCTCCAACTGGGTGAGATCAGGGAAAACCAGGAGGTGCTAGGGGTCATGTCTCACACAAGTCCAAAGCCAGCAGTGTAGTGCCTCCCAGAGCCAGAGCCAAGCCCTTATGTCCCCCAGGGCCCTGGTGCCCAGCCACTAGTGCAGGAAACACTGGGCTCAGTGACAGCACGTCATCAGTCGTGTGTGTCCAGATTCCCTTAAGATCCAGCTGCTGGGGTTGCTGCCCAGGTGGGCACAGCTGTGGCAGAAGACAGTGGTGGATGGGTCATCAGGCTGCTCCAGCTTCTTGTTCCTGGGCCTCCACCTTCATCCTTCCTCAGAAGTTGTTAGATTTGACTAACCCCTTCGGGTGGTCCCAGCATGCTGGGCACATGGCATATGGCCCAGTGTCCATTTTCAGTGGTGATTTGGGGACAACCTAGATCTTTGAAGAATCTCCTGGTACAGGTGTCTGATGGTGACCCTCCTTGGTTCCCGTGTCTCTTGGTGTCAGCTGCACCTGCTTCTGTGCCTGTGTTCCTCGCCTGTCCATGCACGGCCGGGAGCCCCTTGCTCGGACACTGGTGTGGCCGCCACTCACGAGTCCTTGCTGCTGTGTGCCAACCCTCCTGTTGCCCACAGAACATCCGGTTCCTGATGGGCCTGGAGAAGACCAAAGGCTTTTGCCAGCTGGTGGTGTCCTCCAACCTGCGGGATGGCACGTCACACCTGATCCAGTCAGCTGGCCTGGGGGGCATGAAGCACAACACAGTGCTCATGGCCTGGCCTGAGTCCTGGAAGCAGGAGGACAACCCTTTCTCTTGGAAGAACTTCGTTGGTGGGTGTGGCGGCCAGGACCCTTTCCTCCACCCTTCCCCAGGCCTGTGTGCTTTCACTTCCCCTTCTGGTTTCAAGGTCACCAGGCCTGAGTATGTCTCTTGGCCATGGAAGGCCCTGGCCACACTGTCACTGGACAAGCCTTGGCCACTGGGCAGTCTTGATGCTCCTGTCCTTTTCCCTAAGCTCTATCCCCAAGTTAGGGTTCCTGGGCTGTGACGCATAGCCACTGTGGCTGGACCCTGGAGGACCTGGTGACACGAGGGCCCCTTATTGCCTGCCCAGGTGGAGGCTTCATGGGGACTCTTCTTCCCTTGGGGCTGGAGGGGTTGGCCCTCTGCAACTTCACAGGTCAGCCTGCCTTTGGTGACCCACTGCCACCACCTCTGTCTGCAGACACTGTCCGGGACACCACGGCAGCTCAGCAAGCCTTGCTGGTAGCCAAGAACATCGACCTATTCCCACAGAACCAGGAGCGCTTCAGTGAGGGCCACATCGATGTGTGGTGGATTGTGCACGATGGGGGCATGCTCATGCTGCTGCCCTTCCTGCTGCGCCAGCACAAGGTCAGCCACGTGGGGCAGCAGTGCCCACCTGGGCTCTGCTGCTGGGCAGGCAGGGTTGCCCTCGGCCCATGGACACCCGCTCCCTCCGCAGGTGTGGCGTAAGTGCCGGATGCGCATCTTCACAGTGGCCCAGGTGGATGACAACAGCATCCAGATGAAGAAGGACCTACAGGTGTTCCTCTACCACCTGCGGATCAGTGCCGAGGTGGAGGTGGTGGAGATGGTGCGTGCCAGGATGGTGTGGGCACAGCACAGCACCCCCAGCCCCCTGGCTGATGTCTGTGTGTCCTCCGCATGATACCACGCAGCCCATGGTACTCCCTGCCCCTGGCTGCCACCTGCTCTGTCCTCAGTGTGCACCCTTACCTGCAGAGCCCTAGGATAAGGCCTGGCTGCCTCTGGCCTCCTGTGCTTCCACTCAGATGGGCTCACAGCCCTACAGCTGGAAATGATGAGGGTCATCTGTCAGTGAGGTCAGCCTAGGGCGATATGTAGAACAAGGCTGACGACAGGTCATTTTGAGAACAGTGTGCACTGAGTCCCAGATGTCTCTAGAGATGAGGCTGGGGTGGAGGTGGTTTCCCATCACTCCTGGAGCTCCCTGCTGCCCGGGGCAGCCGTGTGGGCAGTGACGTGGCACCCATCACTCCTGGAGCTCCCCGCTGCCCGGGGCAGCCATGCGAGCAGTGCAACTGTAGTGCCCGTCACTGCTGATGTCTGGTGGTTTTACTCCTGGGCTGTGTCATTGTTTCATAATCTACATTGACTGTGATCATGGATGACACCCAGGGATCAGAGGCACTGCCCGGCTCTGGGGTGAATCTGGCCTGTTCCCCTCCTACAGTGTCTTAGGGAGGCCCAGCTCTGGGGGCAGAGGTGCTGTGCTGGCCAACAGCGCCCAGTGCCAGCATTATGAACACCCCTACGTGTTGCACCGTGGGTCTCCAGGGAACGGTGCTGCCCCCAGGGCGGTTTCGTCCAGCTCTGTAGGAGCTTTGCCTGGGCCAGAGTGTGTGGTTGGAGGCGCCTCCCTGCGGCTTGCTGTCCTGAGCTGCACATCTGGGTGTGGACGGGCCTCTGGGAGCTGGCAGCCAGTGCATGGGGCGCGTGGACCTTAGCTCATGCTGTCCCTGCTGTGGGCTTGCTCTCAGGGTGCATTGCTGTGAAGAGTGGCACTTCAAAGGTCCCAAGCTGCCTGGGAGATACGAGGCCTCTCCAGGACAGCAGGGACTGGACAGGGAAGCAGGCAGAGCCAGCCACGTCCCCTGGGCCTTGCAGCATTTGTAGACACACTGCCAGCCCCTCAGCCTGCAGTCCCAACCAGCCCAGAGTGACCACCAGGGGCCGCCCTGGCCCTCTCAGTGCAGGATGACACCATCTGCTGATGGACAGCGCAACTCAGGCAGATTTAGAGCAGGTTTGGGTGCAGCAAGCAGGGCAGCTCTGGATGTGGAGAGAGGTCTGGGTTCCTGGGCACCTGGTACTAAGATGCTCTCCCTGTGGGCTCTGCATCCTTGGGTGTCACCTCTGTAGGTAGTGAGCTCACCTATGTGTAGAAAACGGACTCTGTGGCTCCAGGTGGGATGCCTTGCCCAGGATTTGGGTGCCACTTATGGGAGCTTATGGGAGCAGGTTCTCATCTAGCTGCCCACATGTTGGAGGCAGAGGGCCGGCCAGTGGTGACTGCCACTCTAGCCCAAACACCTTCCTCCAGCTGCTATGGGCCAGGGCTCTGACTCCTGCAGGGGACACAGCAGGGCTGGGGCACAGCTGTTCACCAGCTCAGTCCAATCCCCTACCAGGGACCCAGCAATGCCTGCAGATGATGCCTGCCGCTTGGCACACCATTGACTTCAGTGCTGTATAACCCCTAGGTGGAAAACGACATTTCCGCGTTCACCTATGAAAAGACGCTGATGATGGAGCAGAGGTCACAGATGCTAAAGCAGATGCAGCTCTCCAAGAATGAGCGGGAAAGAGAGGTGAGTGCCCGAACCAACAAAAGTGGACGCCACATCCAATAATGAGGCAGGGGAGAGGTGAGTGCCTGAACCCAGACCCCAGAAGAGTGGATACCAGGTCCAAGAACAAGCAGAAGGGACAAATGCGTTTGAGGATGACCATAGTGGCCAGGGAGACCCTGTCTGCCCTGTGGAAACCATGGAGTTGAGGGTCAGAGTCATGGGCAGTTGAGCCACACTGGTGCTGGCTCCATGGTGGTTGTGCCTGCAGCCCACAGCATGGGGCTTGGCTGACCAAGTGCAGATGTGGCTTCCTGTGCCCTCAGCTATGGTGTGACTGAGGACTGGCATCTTGTGGCCACGTCACGGGTGGAATGGCCACAGCATGTCCTCTGCCTCAGGTTGTGCCCTCTCTGGTTCTCTGGTTTGGTAGGAGGGGTGGTGCTCTGTGAGGTCAGTGACAGCTCTGTGTGGTCACAGGTCACAATACATCCCTGTCCTGGGACCTTGCTGTGAGGATTGGCCATGTCTGGTCAGTGGGCAGCTCAGTATGGAACAATATCTGGAATCAGTGTGTGGGTGACCAGTGACAGGGAGGGCTGACCACCCCAGCCCCCTGGGTGAGTCTGGGTAGGTGCAGAGGCCAGGAGACCCTCCTGGGACCCAGGGCCAATGCTGGCGCATCTGGGTGGAGACCCTCTACTCGGGAGGCATGGCAGTGGCCAGAGGGAGGATATGGGTCGTCCAGGACCCCACTGGGAGCCCTGGAACCAGCTGATGTTGAGGGTCGAGGGCCAGATCCTGATGAAGCGGGCTGAAGGTGAGAGGAAGGACAGGTGCAAAGGCTGCAGCCAGTGCAGGTGTGGGTGCCCCGACGGTGCGGAGGCCACTGTTCTGGCCCAAGTGAACGGGATGTGAGGACTCTGGAGCCACAGCACAGGCCCCTCGTGTCCACATGTTGGCATGGTCCTTTTCTCTGTGGTCTTTGCGGCCAGGGTGGAAGGTAGTGCTGGGGGAGATGGAGAAGGAGCTGAGGGGGTTGAAAGCCCTGGAAACAGAACCATGGAAGTGGGGAGCTCTGGCCCTGTGTGGTAGCCGCAGGGTACCAGCTCAGCTGCTTGGCCAGTCCTCTTGGTTCTGCTAGGTGGTCAGGCACATTGGTACTGTCCACTAGGTATCCCTTGAGGGCCTCTGACGTGCCAACTCCTGCCACTTTCCCCAGGCCCAGCTGATCCATGACAGGAACACAGCATCCCACGCTGCAGCCACCAGGCCCCAGGCCCCATCAACCCTGGACAAGGTGCAGATGACCTGGACGAAGGAGAAGCTGATTGCAGAGAAGCACAGGAACAAGGAGGCCAATGCCTCGGGGTTCAAAGACCTCTTCAGCCTGAAGCCGTGAGTGTCGTGTGGCCTCTGGGCCAGAGCCAGGCCTGCACCCACAGTGAGGATAGGCTCCCCACCCTCCCTCCAGGGTATGGCAGGCCCCGCAGAGGACAGGGAGTGGCCTGTGGCCACATTCCCCCTTCAGCGCCAATGAGGAGGTCTGAGTCAGGCTATCCCCGTGCTATTGGTGACAGAGCTCGGAGCAGGGACACTCCAGGTATGCCGAAGCCTCCCCCAGATGGATAGCCCAGCTGGCCACTGGGCCACCCCTACCTTGGCTTCCCCTGTGTGTTGCTGTGAGCCCCAGGCCCAGGCGAGGTCCTTGTGGCTACAGGGGGCCTTGGGGTGCAGGCGTGGCTGGTCTCAGCTTAGTGCCGTGCTTGGTCCTAGTTCTCAAGGAAGGCAAAGGGTTCCCCGGGCCCTGGGGTGGCCATGGAGGAGGCAGGCCACCGTCAGCGCCAGCAACTGGCGTGGCCTGGGTGCATCCAGTGTGAGTCTCATGGAGTAACTTGCTCTTCATGTTTTCTCTCCCTCATAGAGAATGGGGAAACCTGTAAGTCCACCCGTTTTGCTCAGGCTGCCTTGCATGTCTCCGTGTGCTCTGCGTGTGCGTGTGCAGTGTGTCCCATGTAACCTGCTCCTCCCTCAGAGTGACCTAGACACAACGAATGTCCTTCCCTAAGTGATGTCCAGGGACCACCAAGACTGGTCCCAAGCCTCCCGAGCAGAGAGCAGGCAGCTTCCACACAGGGACGAGGGTCTGGATGGGCTTCTGCCCTGTGCTCGGATTTGCACAGAGCCAGGGCCAGGGTGTCCTGGTGGGGAGCCACAGCTGGGGTCCTGGCCACCAGCCCAGGAGAGGGCCATCCTGGCAGGACCTACCTGGGGCTGCCACTGTCTGACCTGTCCCTGTCCACAGAAGCCTCCTGAGCTGTCATACTCCCAGACAAGGGGTGCCCAGGGTAGAGTCAAAGTGTGCTGCACCCGGTTGCCAGGTCCTGAGCAGACGCTGGGAAGGGGACTGCTAGAGAGCCGAGGTGTGGGAGGACCTAGGGGGCCTCAGAGAGTTTGATTAGAAAACAGCAGCATGTGCACACACCTGAACACACACAGTGCACACGCCTGGACACACGATGCACACGCCTGGACACACACAGTGCACACGCCTGGACACACACGATGCACGTTTCTTCCAATTTTGAGGTTGCCTCAGCTGACAAGGGTCAGGAAGCTCTGGAAAGTAGTGGTCAGGTCCCCTCTGTGTCAGAAGAGACATGAGGGCATCCCCTGAGCACTCTTGGGTATGTGTGTGCATGCCGTGTGCTCACGCGCACTTCCATGTGTCACATCAGTGCAGGCGTGTGTTGATGTGTATTAGCAAGAAGCTGTTGGTACGTGTCTGCACGTGTGTCTTCCTGTGCATCTTGGCTGGTCTTCGAAGCACCCTAGGTGCTACTGTGGACCATATTCCTCCACCTCCTCTGGCCCTGCAGAGCCCAGTGCAGCCCCTCTGGTTCTCGGCTGTGGACGCAACCTAGACACTGTCCTGCCAGTGTTTCTTGGGTTGTTGCTTTACAGTTGGACTGGGAGCAGAAGCAGATGTTGTCAGACACTGGCCCCAGAACCGCTTCAAACCTCTTTGACCTCCACAGGGCACGTGCCCCTGGAACCCAGCCAGGCCTCTAGGTTGTGTGACTCCTTGCCCTGCCGGCCCCTTGGCACACCCACCCTTCTGGAATCCCGTTTGCCCACACAGTGCCCATGGCCTCTCCAGATCAGGAACTCAGGGTTCTCATACTGAACACCCGACAGTGAGGCTGTCTGCGATCTTATTAAGTTAAATGGGAAACAGAAGAAGAGACTGCTGCCCTGCTTCAGTGGTTCTAAGCCAATGTGTTTGGCTTAGGGGTTGAGCTGATCAGAGGGGGTGAGCCCAGGACAGCACGGAGCCTTACCCTGACCCTACATGGTGGCTTCTGCATGCCTGTCCCTGTGTCTGGGGCATGGGTGACATCTGTAGAGGAAACTGTGTAGGCAGAATAACTGGTGCTGGCCACAAGTCCCCCGGGACCCAGTCCGCAGCAGAGCTGGATCTTCCACACAGACAGAGGTGCAAATACTGAGACAGGCAGCTGGCTGCAGCAGGGGTTCCCCAAGTGGCTTCTGGGAAAACACATTCTGCATGTGACTGGCCATGCTTCCTAGAGAGGACTATGGCACCTATATGTGCCAGTGAGGACCAATCTGCAGCACCCCAAAGCTTACATGGCCACCACCCTCCCTCGGGGGCCATCCCTGGGCCTGGCCACCAGAGACACTGACAGGTGTAGTACACAGTGGGAAAGGACTGTGCACCCAGGTTTGGACCACCAAGCTCTGGGCGCTCACGTCCACCAACTGTGGCCAGGCACAGCACTCCGGGTGGCTGAGGACGGGGACTGGAGAGGCCACATGGTGACTGTGGATTCTCTACCTGCGAGTGGCAGGCCTGTGACCACCACGCAGCAGGTGTGGGGAGCTCTGGGCATTTCCTTTCCAAGCACCGACCCTCCCTCAGACCCAAAGCCTGTGCGCTCAGCCTGGCAGGTCTCCTGCTCAGCAGCGTCTAGCCAGGGCCAGGAGCCTTGCTGGGGATGTCAGCGGAGTCGCATTCGAGCCTCAGCAGGCGCAGGCCCACGGCTTTTTCCATGCCTGCTGATGGCTGCTGCCCTCCCGCCTTCTGCTTCTGCCTGTGAGCTCTGCTTTGCAGCTTCTGTAGATCACCTGGCCTCGTCCTGCCATCGCTAGAGGCCTGGCAGCTTGAGTGATGCTCAGGCTAGGACATGGGGCAGCTGCTTCTCCCTGCTCAGGAGGCCTGGCCACCTCCTAGTGCTTCTCTGGACCTGGCGGGGGCTGCCCTTCCCAGCACCAGGAGTGCAGTGGGCACTCAATGCAAGCTGAGGCCTCACTCACCCACCGCTACTCCCCTCCCACAGGGACCAGTCCAATGTCAGGAGGATGCACACAGCCGTGAAGCTCAATGGGGTAGTCCTCAGCAAGTCCCAGGATGCCCAGCTGGTCCTGCTGAACATGCCGGGGCCTCCCAAAAACCGGCAGGGGGATGAGAACTGTATCCTTTCCCATGATGCCGCCTGCAAGGACGTGGTGTCCAGAGGTTTCATGTTAGGACTTTGGTGCAGTGCCTGGGCTTGGTTCCTCCTTGTTCAGACAGAGGCCCTCTGAGCTGGGAGCAGCATGCCAAGAGGCCTGAGACAGGAGGTGACATGGGGTGGGTGGAGTGGCCTGGGACCATGTGGTTGGGGCAGGCCTGAGAATGACCAGGATTGCGAGGTCAGGTCCCTTCCTGGAGAAATGTGCTGCTCCTAGCCAGTGGCCAGGAAAGGGCTGCCCACTCATGTGGGGCGGGGGTCAGTGCTGGGCTACAGGAGGAATAGACACCTGGGCCTGGGCCACTGCAAATCCACGTGGTGCTCTCTGCGGCCAGGGCCTTGGTGGAGAACAGCCTGCCCCAGAGTTAGGATGAGGCCTGGACAGGAACAGAGACTGTGCCCTTGAACGCCCAGCACAGCAAGGATAGTGTGAGCCCCAGATCTGCCTGTGCATAGCAGTGAGGCCCTGACCCCACTTGGTCAGCAGGCGGCGCCTGGCCTGTTTTACTGGCAGGATAAAGCCCTCAGCCCCAGTGGGCACCTGCCACTGAGCAGGGTGGGGCATCTGCCCAGTATGCATGCTGGGCTCTCTGGGGTTCAGCTTGCCCCTGGGAAGGAAGGCCGGCTGTGAGGAGCCCAGCTCCTGAATTTAGAGACGAGTCCATCAACCACAGCTTACTGGTTGGAAATTTGGGTTTGCAGGGGCCTTATGCCCCTTTCTGCCAGTGCTGGGCCCTGAGCAATGACTGGAGGGCCTCTTCTAGGCTTCCTGGTCAGAGGCTGCCTGGCTACACATGGGGACACTCTGGGCTCTGGGTACTGGCTCTGGCGTGGTCACCCAGCTGAGGTTTCAGGCCTGTAGGGAAGGTGATCACTGCCTCTTCCTTCTCTGTGCTGAGCATCAGCCCCTCCCTTCTGGTTGTTCCCACTCCTTGGGGTCCTCCAGCCCCATCCCACCACTAGGCTACCTCTGACTGGCCTTGACCCTCCCTGCACACAGCCAGGTGAGACTAACCAGCCTTAACTCTGCACCCAGACATGGAGTTTCTCGAAGTCTTGACGGAGGGGCTGAGCAGGGTGCTCCTGGTCAGGGGTGGTGGTCGGGAGGTCATCACCATCTACTCCTAACCCTGACAGTAGTGAGACCACAGCCAGCCTTGGACCAACCAGGATGCCTCTAAGGCTGGCCTGGTCTGCTGCATCCATCCTACAGAAGCTTCTAGAGCTACTACCTGGGGCTCCTCCAAGTGGAAGAAAGTCCAAGAAAAGCCAAGAGGGTGAGCACATGACTGGAAAGGCCCCTGTGTCCGTCCAGGGCAGAGTTCCATGTGCCCAGTGATCTGAGATTGGCCACTGCCCAGTCTCAGCCTTAAGGCCTTCCCTCAGCCTGACCGTCCAGTGGCTGTGGAGTCACATGCCAATTATACCCCACCAGAACACTCTTGGCAAGGGTACTTGTCTCCAGGGGCCAAGGGTCCCCAGACGCCTCCCTGTCTCTGTTGAACATCTCCTGGCTTCATACGCCAAGCAGAGCACTGAAAGGAGGGGGATGGGGGTGCGGGTGCCAGCTGTGTCCTCTTGGGTCATATCCCAGGAGCTCCCGGGGTGACCTAGTCACTGCCGAGCCAGTCTTTCCTAGGAACCCAGCCACTCTTCATAAGCACTGACAAGGCCCTGCCCGAGGGCACCTGCGCAGGTGACTGTCCAGACACCTGGGCCGTGAAGGGCAGAGAATGGAAGTACCAAGAATTCTCCACACCGCCTGTGAGCGGAGCCCCCCAGACCCGCAGATGCAGCACAGGTGGCCAGCCCTGCCCCCGTGGAGTGCCATCCCCACCTCTTGCCCTCTAGAGGGACGTGTCCCCTAAATGGGCGTGTGCCTCACGCAGCCAAGGACCCACAGATGACCTGCACTTTACCTTTGGGCTTTCTGCTTCGTAGGTCAGTGGTGTGCGCAGGCCAGGGGTCTTGGCCACACTCTGTCTGGCTTTCCACGTGGGTTATTTATTTATTTAAACACCCCGGGCCTTTTGGGGTAATGCCCCTGTGCATAAAGAGCTTGTGTCCACGGATGGCCCCAGACCCTGAGCCAGCTCTGGCTTCCAGGGATCCCTAGAGAAGAATCCCATTAGGAGTTCAAGGTGGCAGAGTCATGACCGTGCCTACAAACGACCATGAGGCACCGTAGGACGCATAGAGGGTCAGCCCTCCAGGGCAACTGCAGCCCACCTCACATTCCAGACTGCACTGCGGGGCATGGGGTCTGTGGATCTGCCACTCTGGCTCTGCGCTGGGTGAGGCAGCTGCAGAGAGCTAGGTGAGGGCCAACTGCTGGACGAGTGCCCAGGCAGCAGGGCGCCTCTCCCCTCCTGTATCATCCACGGGAGGTGCCTGGCCAGAGTGGAGCTGCCTCGTCCTGCAGCCATCCCAAATCGATTTCTTGTTCTCCTTTTATCAATTCTTGTCTTTGTATGATATTTGTTAGTAGAATAAACTGTAAAAGCTGAGCTCGTGAAGTTCCCATGTCTCCTTTAGCATAGAGCCATGCACCTGGAGAAACACTCCCCCTTGTGTTGGACCAGGCTCAGTTGTTCGGGGTTCTTGTGAGCCCAGGCAGCAGTGCCCAGCACGGGGGCTGCACACACAATACTGCCTCATGTCCTGGTGACCCCTGGTTTACACAGGGTGGGAGCACAGAGCAGGCACAGCAAGGGGGCTGCTGTGGCAGCAGACAGGCTCACAGCGAGGCGGGGGTGTGGAGGAACAGGGACCTGCATGGGCCTCCTGGGATGAGGGTGCAGCCATGTGGGCACAGTCTTACCTGACACTGTCAGGTCGCTCTGCAGCTCAGCAGCTGTGCTCCCAGGGACATGCCCAGGCAAAGCCATCCCAGTCCCTGAGTTCATCACCCTGCCATACACGGCCCAGACATCCATGCAGTGGATCTGCTCAGTGGTGCAAAGATGGACGTCCTAGCACAGTCCTCAGCAATGAACCTCAGGACATGCTCAGAGAGGCGCAGACCACCACAGATGTGGGGTCCCCGCACGTGAAGTGCCAGGAGAGGTAGGTGCATGAGGCACAGCTCACAGGATAGACCCAGTCCCGCAAATGCCAACATCCAAGGAGGACAGAGCCTCTTCCTACATCTTCCCGTTCCCTGCATGCAGCGGAGGCTGGGCCTCGTGTTCCCTCTATCAACTGAACATGGGTTGGGAAGGTGTTGGGGTCTTCTCAGAGCAGCGTGGTGGGAGATGCCCACCCCCAGAACAGCGTACATGCCTGTGCGCGTAGCAGGGTCCCCTCCACGTGCATAAACCCAGATGCACCGTCCATACAGCATGCGCCCTAGCCACACGGTGTGGGTGGAGTGAGCACAGCTCTCTGGAAAGCTTTTTCAGCACGGGGCACAAGGCCTTACAGAATATGTACTTTATTATGTCTGGAAAGCATTCTCAAAGGAAAGTGCAATCCAAACACAGGCCTCTGTAGGAGCCGAGGTCTGGCCTAAGGCTGCACCACTTCCTGCACCCTCTGACCTCAGGTGGGCACATGGGAGGTGCAGCTGCCACTGGAGCCCATTCCTGCTTACTTTGGGGGGGCTGGGTGTGCAGATCCACCCCTGCCTGCAGCACCGTGTGCTGACCTACCTTGCACCTCCTGCCTGTGCCCACCTGGGACGTTGTGGCACTGCAGACCAGCCTGTCGTGCTGCCCAGGAGCACCTCCCCACCAGCCTCTGCCCTGGCCTCACCTCTGACGTCTCTTGCAGAAGCCCGCGGCTGCCCTTCTTACCTGTGACCTGAGCTCAAGCAGGGGAGCGAGGCCACTTGGCATGCTGAGGGAGAGCCCACCCCTGGACCTCTCAAAGAGCACATTTCATGAGAGGCCCTGTCCCCCTACCTGGCCTTGCACCCCAAGCACCTGAGACAGAGGCCCTGCAACAAGTGTGAGAACAGCTGAGCAGGGCCGTGGCGCTGCAGGCCTGCTGGGAAGCACAGAAAAGAGCAAGTGAAGCACATTTCCCACACCCGTGTGGCTTTATGGATCCCACAGAACAGCCTGCCCCTGGGACTGCCAGTGTGTCCCCACCGAGGCCCTGCCATCTGGTGCAGGCTCCCGGGGACTGGCGTGCAGCTGCGCAGCACTAGGATGGATGCAGGTGGTGGTGGTGGTGGTGATGGTGGTGCTCGTGGTGGTGGTGGTGCTCATGCCGCTGGACCACAGACACCGCATAGCCCTCGGGCCCCAGCATGGGAGGAAGTTCCCTCAAGGCCTCGTGTTCCACCATGGCCGACTGGCCATGCGGGGCCTTGACTGGTGAGTGGCCCTCCCGGCCCTTCTGCCGGTGCCTCTTATGGCCATGGGGCTGTGGAGGCAGCTGCAGATGTGGCTGTGGGAGGTGGTGGCCGTCCTGTGCAGCTTGGGGTGGCGGAGCAGCTGGCAGGTAGTAGCTGAGGGCCTTCCCAGGTTTGCAGCTGCCTGGCACCCCAGGTGGCTTCCCTGGGCCCTTGGGAGACCTGAGAAACTGCTTCTCCTGCCCCTTCAGCCGGGGTGGCAAGTCCAGGGCCCGGGCAGCAGGCTCAGTGACAGACACAATGTGATCGGCCAGCATCTGGGACCTGCGGTGATGTGCAGCGTGGGTGTCTGGCTCCTGGGAGCGGGACCTGGTCTGGAGGTGCATAGCCCTGCCCTGCTGCTCCTGCCTCGCCTTCTCTGGCAGCCCTGCGGATAGGGGACAGCACAGGCCCAAGTGAGGCCTGGAACAGCAGGTCTGGTTCCATATCCTCTTCTGAAAAGTGGCATGTGCCCAAGGCCGCCTCCAGTGGGCTCTCACCCAAGGCCAGCCTGGCACATGCCTGGAAGTCCGGCCCTGGACTCCTGCTGAGAGTCAGCTCCAAGAGTCAGGGCAGTCAGGGGACTCCAGCCATCAAACCTGGGACAGGGTCCAGCCACCGTGACAACCGGCTGAAGGCCATGAGGGGTGCCATGGTCAGAAGAAATGAGCAGGCAGGCCTGCTGCTGTCCACAGTTGGAGCTAACCTCCCACCCCACTGGGCTGGGTTTCCTGGACCCACCCAGGGCACTGCCCCTGACCCAGGCCCACACTTTGCACACAGCTGGACTTGAACCCCCTTGCTTTCCAGGCAAGGGTGCGCCCAGGTCCTCTGCATGAGAGGAAGGACAGGTGGGTCCCAGAGCCCTTTGCCTGGCTATACTTCAGGGAGGCACCCACATCTGGGGACCAGCACCAGTGGGGTAGGGGTCTTCTAGTTCCTACCTGGGCCAAATTTAGATGTGTAGTTCTCGATTCCTGCCAGGTCCAGGTAGTGGTTTCTGCGCTCGGTGTTCTCATCCACGCAGTAGGGCTCCCGCACAGGGCAGGGCTGGGACTCGGCACCGGGTCTCCTGTGGGAGGCAGAGGAGGGGCCTGACCTTGTGCCTACAGAGGACAACTGTAGAGGCAGTGAGGGCCCAAGGGGGTGCTCAGTATGGCCAGGCAGCAGCCCCTATCCAGGGCCCTCCCTGAGGAAGGCCTGCAGGAAGTGCCCCGGCCTGGTGGCCACCCCTCACCTGACATGGGCAGACAGCCGCTTGTCGGCCACCCGGGAGTCCTCAGCAAGCTCACTCTCCATCCTGCCACAACTGGGCTCTCGGTCTGAAAGAAGGGGCAATGCGCTCTCTCCTACTCCCTTGGGCCCCTTGCCTCCTTGCCTGGCTCTCATCCACCCTCTCCACCCTGCGTCCCTGCCCACTCTCCACACTCGCCCGTCATGTGTCACTCAGTCTGCTCAGCCCTCCAGCCAGCTGTCCTCCCTCACTAAGGGTCTCAGCCTAGCTGGGGGCCACGCCCTGGGTGGGACTTGCGGAAACTAGACTACCATGCGGAGGGCTGCATGGTGAACAGCAGGCACAGCCAGCCACTGCCGCTTGGTGGGGTGAGGAGAGGACTTGGCTGGTGCTCTCTGAGGGAGTAGCTCCTCAGTCCAGGCCTCACCCTGGCTGGTGGGAGGACACTCCTTCTTCTTGCTAGATGGCTCAGGGCTGACAGTCAGCTTCACCCGTAGGGTCTTGCTACTGCCTGAGGAGTGGTTGATGGAGGCGTCCACGACTTCATAGATGGTGTGCAACAGACTCGACATGTCCTGGGATGGGCACAGCTGGCCTCAGAGGGGACGCTGCCCACCCTTGCTGCCACAACCCCCCTGGTTGCCCCCAGGATGCTTCATTGACTCCAAGTCCCAGACCAGAGAGCATGTGCATGGCCTTGTACCTTCTCAGATTAGCCCAGAGGAGGCCTCAAGTGGCCTGAGGGTGCTCGGTTGTCCCTGGAGTCACTGCTCTGACCAGAGGGCTCAGCGGTCAGAAAACCAGATTCATTTCCACCAGACACACTTATCTCAGCATGCTAACATCCCCTGTCCTGTCACTTCCTTTCAAGGGGTCTCTGGATCCTGCACTCTACTCAGCCAGGCGGGGGACACTCTGGGGATCTGGCTGCCTTGTGAGGGGCTGCTGGCCCAGGGTCGGCCGAGGGCATCACAGTTGCTTAAATAGACCACACCAGGTTCAGCCAGGAGCATGAGCAGAGGGCACTGGGTGATAGGGACCTGCTGGTGGCCCTTCTTATCTACCTCCCTCCTCCCCACTGGGAAAGGTCCAGCTTCTCTCTGCTTTGAGTATAACTGTCTCCCTGTCTTGGGAATAAGAGTATCTTCTGTCCACCCATTGATCTACTGGACTGGCCTGATTTCAGATCCTGAAGGCTATAACCAAGCACCCTTTTGGTAGGTGACTGACAGGCAAGGTACATTACCTCCCTGGTGACCTTCCCACTGTTGTCAAAGTCATACAGTGTGAATGTCCACTCCTGGCGGTTGTCCTCCTCCACGGAGATGTCACACTGAAGGGCCTGCCAGAAGCACGCAGTGGACAGGAAATAGTACTGGAGCTGAGGACCAGGAGTCTTTACCCTGCACCCCTGGGACATCATGCCAGGGGACCTGTGACTCCAGGGACCTTCCCAAGGGGACTTCCCATCTCCAGTTTGTCAAAAGCACTGGTCCTTGCTGGACTCAGGCCTCTAGGCAGAGCTGGGTACTAATTTCCCTCCATGGCCTGGCCTGTTCATTGATTCCGTGTCACCTGGAGTCAAGGGGCCATGCTCACTGACAAGTGCTATCACTTCCAGGAACCTCGACTTGGAACCAGGGTGACCAGGTCCTCTCCGAGGCCCCACAGGGAACTGGGCCCTGCCTGGCTTCATGAGCCTTGGATAGGACAGGGAATGGGCTATCCCCAGTCACCTCTGCACTTCCCCTGCAGCCTGGGCACACCGGCCTGTGGAGCCTTCTCCACTAGCGCCATACCAGCGGGGCCTGACTGCGTTCAGTGACAGCCTGCGCTGGGGCCCAGGAACCAGCAGCATATGTGGGCCTTGTGTTAGAGGCCTGCACTGGCTGAACTGCAGAACACCAGGCTGGAAGGCCCACGCCACCCGCTTGGGGCCACCACTGCCCACCCTGGGCCCAGGAGCGCTCCGTGCGGGAACAGGGGCAAAGGCCTACGTCAATGTTCAGGCGCTTCTTGCCCAGTGCTCGCGGGCCCTCGCAGTTTGCTGCTCTTTCTCCATTGTCCACACTGAAGAGCTGTCCTGGGCCCTCACAGCCCTTGGCCTTCTCAGGAGGTAGTGCCACTGGGGGAGGGGGGGCAGGAGGGAGTAAGGGAGGGGCCCAGCCCAGGCAGGTGACAGGGGAGGACGGAGCCTGGCTGCCCTCCCCGTCAAGCCTGTGAACCCTTCCAGTTGGGGCTGAGTTAAGAGCCTTGTTCCTTGTGGAACAAGCGGGGCATCTAGAGGCATCAGGGAAGGCAGGGAGGCCAACCTCAGGGTTGGCCAATCAGTATGTTCAGCTGCCTCCGCCCTGCCTCCCACAGTGCTCTAGGGAACAAAGTGGTCTCTCAGAGCTCAGGATGCTGCTGACTTTGTACAGAGGGTTGGAGAAGCCCTTCCGCCCACCAGGGTCCCTCCCCACCTGCACAGCTCTGTTTCCCAACAGCCCTGAACCCCAGTACCTGCAGACAGGGCCACCCACAGGCTATGCAGGTGGGGAAGCCTCCCTCTCCCAGCCTCTGGCTGTGGGTGGGCGAGAAACCCCTTTTCCTGCACGTGGCTCATTTATTCTCTGGCTCCCATGGCCATATCCTTAGGATAGGGACCCTGGCCTGTCAGGCAGGTGCTCACCCAGTTGAGCTGGGAAGGCACTCAGAACCTGAGTTCCTGAGCCTCAGCAGCCACATAAACACAGCCCTGCACCCCAGTCCTGGTGCACAGGTAGCCCATGGTGACTTGTCAGTCTCTGCAGAGGGACTGCCCCACCAGAGACTGCTGGGAGCACTTAGTGGCCCTCCACACCTAGCTGGTGCTTACAGTCACCGTCTATGAAACCTGGGAGCTCCAGGCCCAACCTTTGGCTTCTGTGATTGCCAGGCCCAAGCTGCCTGTCCAGTGAGAATCAGAAATGAGTGTGCTGCCCACAGCTCCTGCTGGGAGGGTCAGGCTGCCCCACGGCATGAGCCTTCGATGGAATGCAGACTGTGAGATTCAGGAGGAGCCACTGAAGGACTGTACTCACCTTCTAAGGGACCTTGGTCCTCCCAGAAAGGCCCATCTTTGGGGTCCCCGCTGGGCAGTTCCTGCAGGAGAGCAGAGTAGCTGGTGACCATTAGGCTCAGCTGGGAAAACAGGAGGATATGGGCATGAGCTCTGCGAGGTGGGGACCAGAACTAGGCACCAGCCTCAGGCCTCCCAGGCTGTCTTGGTGTCTGGGTCCGGAAACACTCGCTGCACAACAGCAGATGCCCCTGCTGCGTCCCATTGTGCCTTAACACTTCCCAGACCTGCGCTCAGCTGCTGTCTGATGCTGTGGTTCAGAGCAAGATTCTGGATCAGCCTGGAGCCCAGCGTGCTGACCCCTGGCCAGCCCACAGCACTTCCCCCAAAGCTGCCCCATGGTACCTGAGAGCCCAGGGCGGTGCCTTCTGTAGGGCTGAGTGGACTCGGGGCAGGATCTGCCACCAAGAGATACCGCTCAGCCCGCTACTGACCTCAAGACCAGTTACGGGAAAATGGAGAAGACTTCAAAGATGTCCGGGTGACATTGTCACCAAGAAACTGCAGAACGAAGCTCAGAGAAATGAAGCCCGCGAGAGGAAACAGTGAGCTCGGAAGCTGTGGGCAACACGGTCAGAGTGCAGAGCCCCCAGCCCAGCGCTGACAGCCCCTGCCCTGGTAGCATCTACTGTCAGTCTCTAGACATTTCTGTTTCTTACTCCAAGTGGCTGCAAAGCCTGGAGGGCCCCGGAGCAGCTGCAGTAATCAGCAAAGCCCTGCCCACTGGTCAGCAGGAAGCTGTCCCTGTAGACGGCGAGGGCCAGAGGATGGCTTTCGTTTGCAGCTGGAGGCAGGACAGAGACGAGGGTCTCCAACTTTATGTTTCATCCTAAGCCTGCGAAGCCCTCAAGGGTGGCCTGGCACATCCTCACCCTACCCTCAGTGACCACACCCCTTCCATTCCTCATCTCAAAGAACACAGGCCACCCAGCACCACCTCCATGACCCGTGCCCACCCACAGAACAGCAGAGGCAGGCATCCCTCAGACCCAGAGCACAGGTGCAGGCAAAGCCCCACACAACGGGACAGTCAGGACAGCGCTGTCTCTCGCCTGTCTTTCGGAGGCTGAGAAGGAAACAAGAGGACAGCTGTGAAAATCCCCAACACTTCTGCCCAAATGCGCAGACTGACATTACTGCCACAAGGTTTGGGAGGTCTCCGAGCAGGGTTGAGGGAAAGCACCCTGGTACCCAGCACAGCACGGGGCTTTGTGGCCTGGACTGCAGGAGCAGCCCTGCCTATCACCTGCTAAGCAGATGAGCATCCGGCATAGCCCTGTCTCCCATCTCTCCACACATGGGACCCATCAGGAAAAGGCCACTGCACGGTCTGTCCAGGAAGCCTCTTGAGAGCTCCTGTTAGCAGAAACAGCTGACGGCCAGACAGCACTGCTCTGCTCCTCATCCACCAGTGACGTGTGGAACTGCTCCTGCCAGGCCTGAGTTGGCTGCGGCCCCGAGAAGCCTGTCCACACCTACTCACTGACCTGGGCAGCGTCCACTTGAGCCCTGAGGAGTTCTGGCCCACAAGACAGGGTCAAGCTGTGGCCCAGGTGGACACTGAGAAGAAACCCAGTAACTTTTTTGTTTTTCTGCAGAACAAAACAGCCTGTGGAGCTGCAGTCAGTGGCTTCAGGTGCTGCCTGGAGTTCTGGGTGTGACCTTGGATCCCTCCTGGAGGGACAGGGTTCTCTGGGCCCTAGGGCCCTCCCCCGGGTTGTAAGTCCGAGCACTGTGGGTGCAGACAGAAGCATAGCTACCGGGGAAGTGAGGGTGGCACAGGCTGGAAGCTGAGGTCTGATCTGGAATGTCCCTATGGCCCATGTCCCTATGGCCCACATGCTGAAGCCTGGGTCCCCAGCTCAGCTCTATTGGGAGGTGGTGGATCTTTAAGAGCCAGGGTCTGGTGGGGGTCTCATGTCACTGGGGGCCCTACTCTCTTGCTCTCTTCTGCTTCCTGGCCTTGAGGTGAGCAGTGTGTTCCCGCCATGGCTGCTGCCACAGGCCTAGAGCAACAAGGCCCACCAGTCATGGACTGGAACCTCTACATCTCTGGGCCAAAAGGAACCTTTTTTCTTTTTAAGCTGCTCATCTCCCCGATGGAAAGCCGACCATGGAGCTGGGGGCCTCAGGCTCAAAGTCTTTGGCATGAGGGGAGGGCAAGTTCTGGGGGGCCAGGCAGGCCTCACCAGTGGCAGTTGAGCCCATCCTCAGGGGGCCCTGCAGGGCCTGGCTCAGACAGGGAGGAGGTAAGGAGCTGAGGCACTGTCCCCTCCCTTTTGCACCTCCAGGACCCAGCTCCCTCCCCATGTGCCTAATCTGGCAGGGCTCCAGCTGCCTCTGTCACACTACGTGCAGAAGCCAGAGTGACAGCAGAGAGGATGCCCAGGCTTGAGAGCCAGCGTGCAAAGCCATTCTCGCTGTTACCCCTGATCAGCAGGAGCTCAGGAGCTCCATGACCCCATTGCTGAGTGCTCTCCCTCACCCCTGACCCTGCAGGAGCTTTGTGACCCCACCACCGAGTGCTCACTGTCACCCCTACCCGGCAGGAGCTCCATGACCACACTGCTGAGCGCTCGCCGTCACCCCTTACCAGCAGGACCCCCCCACACACACAGCTGGACATGCACAACTCCCAGGAGAGTGCAGGAAGCCGAAACTAGAGGGTATGATGGCTGCTGGAGGACACTAAGGGGCACAATAACAGGCTGAAGCTAGGTTCCAGTCCTTGGTGAGGCAGAAGGTGGCCATTGCCACCACAGGTGCTGTGTGCAGTTAAAATAGCCAACATTCATGGGCATGTTCCACTTCCTATCTTCAGGACAATCTGAACCCCTGCTGTTGGCATTACAGACCAGAGGACAGAAGCACAAGTGGACAGGTAATGTGGACATTGAAGACAGCAGACCCTAAGTTCTGTCCCCAGTTCCATACACACACATGGGTACACACAGACCTTCACACAGGAGAGTCTGCACAGACCCTCGGCTGGTCTCCAGGAGACATTCCAATACTTCAACCACCCAAGGCTACTATGACCAGCCAAGGCTACAGTGACCAACCAAGGCTGCAGTGACCAAGGCTACGGTGACCAAGGCTGCAGTGACCAATCAAGGCTATGATGACCAGGCAAGGCTACAGGGACCAGGCAAGAATACAGTGACCAAGGCTACGGTGACCAAGGCTACAGTGACCAACCAAGGTTACAGTGACCAAGGCTATGGTGACCAAGGCTACAGTGAACAACCAAGGCTATGGTGACCAAGGCTTCAGTGACCAGCCATGCTACGATGACCAAATAGCCACAAGAAGCAAGCCAGGCCACAGCAGCTCACCCTGTCAGAACCACTGGAGGCTCATGCACACACCCACAGCAGGACACGCAGTGCCCTGCAGCTACATGCAGATAGCCTCCACAGCAGGGGGATCACAGATGGGCGCTTGTGGACAAAGCCTCTCTGCTCTCCTGACCAGTGATTGAGGTCAGATCTCTCCTGCTTACGTGAAAACGCCCTTCATCTGCACCATTTTGGTTAAATAGAGGAACCAAGAGTTTTAATCTCCTTAAAACCTGCCTAGGGCCACTGGTCAGAGGTAGTGTCCCTGCCCTGGGCTACTTACTGAGCAGCCAAACCCCTGACACTTGGGGTTCCTGGACGAGGCTGGGCACAAGAAGAAGTCACCGCCCCACTCTGCCTGAGCATCAGTTGGTCACTGTCCTTTCCCAGGACCCCAGCCCACTCCCCTCCAAGGAGCCCAACCCTTCCATGAAACCCTCTAACGCCCTTGCTGTCCTGGCAGCTGCGTCTCCCTTCCTCACCAAGCCTCCCACTGCCTCCTCTGGAGGCCATGCTGGGGCTGAGGACAGTACCCCAGAGGGGCAGACAGAGCTACAGGACCCACATGGACCTTGCACCAGACTTGTGGGGTCAGAAGAAGTGGAGCAAGGGGTGCAGGAGCCCGGCACCCATTAGGGGTGAGCTGCAGCTGGCCAGGGTCACTTGAGGGCAGTTTGGGAGGAGCTGGAGCCAGGCAAGAGTCAGGTACAATGCCACTGCAGTCCAGCAGTGACTCCAGTCAGTGCAGGGAGCCAGGGAGGCACAGGCACTCACCTTGGGGGCTACTAGGGCGCAGGACGTGAGATTAATGTGATGTCCAGCTCAGGTCTGGGGCATTTCCCATGGGAAGGAATGGGACACTTGAGGCAGAGGGCAATGGGGGAAGGGATAGGGGCTCCAGGGAGAGAACAGGAAACGAGGGAGGGTGCTGCAGGCAGCCCTGGGGGTGGGGGTGGAGGCACAGGGCCTGGGGGCTGCTGCCTCCCAGGTCCTTCAAAGGCAAAGAAACCCCCACTGCTCTCTGCGGGAGTGTAGCCACAGGATGGTCCCCAGCCTGTGGCCAGATGGGACTCAGGGGCAGGCAACGTCCCGATCAGCAAAGCAGGGAGCATTCCCAGCGGGGCCTGTGCCTGATTCTACTTCCAGGTGCTCCTGGCGTATGTCTGGAAAAGCGAGGGCGGACTTTGAAGTCGCTGTCTCCATTTCAGTGCTGAACAGTTTCAGATGTGACTGCGTAGTTTTATGGGCTAATAACTTGGGCACATGTGCAGTGGAGGCTGCAGGCAGGTCCCCTTCGGGGGCCGTGCTGCACGTGGTCCCCGTTCCTGGGTCTGAAGTGGAGCTGCAGGCTGTGAAACCCCAGCACCAGTGGGGCCTGCACACCCAAGCACAGGCTCCCTGCCTTCTTCCAGGGCTGCACCAAGCACAGTCTGATGGGCGTTTCTGGACTTTGCCAGTTGGTTCTTGTGGGGTCACAGGGCCAAGACACGTACATCTTCACACTTTGCAGCAGCTCAGGCTGCTGTGCCAGGCCGGAGAACACCAATGTCCCCACCTTGGCCTTGCACCCATTATAGCACCTCAATAAGAAAGATGTGATGTGTCCCCACACCCACAGCCATGGTCTAGAGACCAACACGTGAGCAACACTTTCTCCAAACACATGGAACCCTGAGGTGTAGGAATGACCAGCCACACACCCCCTGGGGCCACATGAGTGTCCATTGACCACACATGCCATCAAGGCCAGCCCCAGCGGCCACCCACTGAGCAAGCCATGGGATGAGCTGTACACCACCTGCATGAAGTGGCACCAGTGTGACATGCAGGAAGGACATCAGAAGCAGTGGGCCATCAGTGAGACCTCTGTCAAAGGCCAGGCAGCCTGGGTCTCCCTTGGAGAGAGGGGCTCAGTGGCTTCTGAGCAGCCAGGTAAGACCAAGGACAGGTAGGTGTCACGAGCAGGGGGCCTGGCTTGGGCCACAGTGTGTTTAACACTCACGCTGAATCTACACATATGCAGTGCCCGTGTGCAGCCCACACACATGTGTGTGATACATGAACTCTTACACTCCATGCACACATGCCCGGAGTCAAGGGCCATAGCATGGGCAGAACACTTGCCGGCCTCGACTCTCCACATCTTGGTTCTGTCTCCTTTGATGCTGGGGATTGGAGGCTGCTGCGTGTGGACCCAACTTCTCCCATGAGACCAGGCACCAGTTCAGCACTCACAGGGAAAGGGGACCCTGGGTGGTGGCCACACTCGGGCAGCTGGTGGCAAAGTTACACAACAAAATGCAGCCCAGACTCAGTTTCCAAACCCTGCAGCCACGCCCTCCACCTGTGCAGGGCCTCCCACACCCTCCATCTGGACTCCTCCATGGAAAGCATCCCTGGGTGGCAATTTTGATTTGGGTGGAAGCCTCTGTCTCCCATTTCCAAGCTAGATCTGTTCCAAAGCTGGAGAAGAGCCCCAGAGAAGCCTCATCCAGGGGCAAGCATGCCAGCAGGTGACACTAGCGTCCTGGCCACACATGGCCTGGCACCCTGAGGGCACAGCACCAGCCCTGGGATGGAGAGCTCAGGAGAAAGCAGCAGGCGTTCTACTGTGGAAACACCTCCCCACGACCCAGCAGCCTCAGACTGGTGGCTGCTCTTGGCGGCTGCCAGGCGAGGTCAAAGGGGAGGTGGCACCCTGGCCCTGACGTCTGGCAGCACTGAGCCTGAAAGCAGCAGAGACTGAACAGAGCCCCTTCGCCAAACATGAACTCACCACAAAGGAAGGTAGCCAAGGCCCAGGAGTGTCCCAAGAAACTGGCACATAGGGACCTGCTGCTGGGTGACAAGCCAACCTGTCTCAGAACAGTGCCAGCCCCAGGCTGTCATGAAGCTGGGTCAGCTGCAGGGGGAACTCTGGTTCCAAACACAGAAGAGCAGGAGAGTCCCAGCTGAGACCCAGGGTCTACTGCTGGGCAGAAGTCAACCTGTGGTGGGGGAGCAGCCAGGCCCCTCCATTGCCTTTCCACTGTGGGGATGGGCCTTGGTGACCAGCATGGCCCCTGAGGCTGCCCACAACCAGGCCAGGCCACTCCTGACACGGCCAGAGCCAGTGACCATTCACAAACAGCTCTAGCCTCATAGGAATCCACGAGATGCTGAACACCCCACTTACCCAGGCTAAAGCCAGCTTCGCCTTCAAGAAAACCAAATTCATTTTAACCAGGTCAGTGGGAGGAAAGAAAGGGATCCCAAGAAGTCCACCAGGTGGGGTGGGGTCCTCCATCCCGGGATAAGCCAAGGCTGCCCCAGCTGTGACGCCTGTTGCACACAGGGGCCCAGCCTCCTGGCGAAAGAGGCGGTACACTGGCACGGCCCTGGGGGGAGCAATGGGGGTGCTGTGGCAGCCACTCCCTTGCCCCTACCCGACTTCCACCACAGACCCGCCCCCACCATGTGGTTGTTGACGCCTGCCTCAGGCCCACTGCACTGGCAGCCTCCCGCAGGGGCCTCCCACCACCCTTGTCAGCACAGCCACTTTCTCCATGCCCATGCAGGCACCCTGCCATCCTCTCCTGCACCCCCTGCCCCACAGGGACCACAGCTGAGCCCCAGGAGTTCATGGCGCTGGCAGAGCAGCCTATAGCCGTGATGTGGGCTCTGGGGGCTTGGCTCCAGTGAGGGACCTGGCTCCAGCACTCATCCCGGGCCACTCAGGCACACCTAATGCACTGTGAAAGAGGAGAAGCACACACCTCCCACGGAACCTACGGAGTCGGGGAACTGCTGCAGCTCCACCAAGGTGCGCAGCACTTCCAGCCTCCTCCTTCCAGCCATCTACCACAGCACGGATGTGCTTTCCTCTTTGGTGCCTGGTGCCCTGGAGTGTTTGCTTTGCTTTGCCCGGGCTGTACTGAGCTTTTGGGGTTCGTGGTTTAGGGTTTTGTCAAACCTGGAAGGTTTTACCACTACTTCTGCAAATGGTGATTCTTCCCCTCTGGAACCTGTCTGTAGGGGCTCCAAAGTCACATAGGCTGGGGTGCTGGATGCTGTCCCACCTGGTGGGCTCTATGGGCCTGCTGTTTTCTAGCTGGGACTCTGCTGTCTGACCTGTGTGGAGCCCATCAGCATGATACTCCTATGGGGTGTTGATTTTGTCTCTGCAACTCTGCTGGGGCTGTGTCTTCTCTGCCATCTGGAACCTGCAGCACAGTCACTTGGCTGTCGAGCTGCACCATCTTGCCATGTCTCAGTCCATTTCTGTTGGCCACTCTTCTTCTGGTTATGGGTCATGAGTTCTTGGCGTACCTGAAAATTCTTTCCTGCCTGCTAGCCATTGTGACTTATGCTGTTTGTGCTGGGTTTTGTTATATTCCTTTGCAGAGTGTTCTGTCCTCACAGACTCTGTCCCTAGGACAGTGCAGCAGATCTCCAGAACTTTCTGAAGATGTCCTCCTCCAAGGGGGCTGACACGACAGCCAAGGGCCCTGGTCAGCAGGAAGCTGAGCGCCAATGTACCTTCACCCAGACTAAAGGCGCCACCTGTGTCTGACAGCACCTGTCAGCAGGTGGGTCTAGTGTGGGTCCAGGACGTACCACTGTCAGCGAACAAAGATGGGCAGGGTCCAGTGGGGTGGACAGGGCCTGAGTAAGACGCTAAGCAGGACCCTGGGCAGCGGGACATCGCTTTGCCAGGAGAGGACCAGCACTCCCCATTGCAACTCTGGGGACAGTGGGTGCTCACACCACTGTCACGTGCTGCCCTCAGCAACCTCCAGCAGAATCTGGTGGGGTTCAAGGCAAACAAACATGGGTGGCCACAGCATGGGGACCAGCACACTTACTGGGGTCATCATGAGTGGGCTGCCAGCTCCGTCATGCACAGCAATTTTCATCTGAGGCCCACAGGGCTCCCCACTCCCCAGGGAGCCAGAACAAGCATGGCTGCACTGGTCTTTCCCCACAGATCTTTCTGGAAACACAGTGTCCTCTTAAGATGCAGACCTCTTCCTACACAGGGAATGCAGACCCCAGCTGGCTAGGTGAGGCCAGCCCTGGAGACCACCCAGCACAAGGGCCACTCCTGGCCCTGTGACTTCTGTGAGTGGGTCCCTGTGGGCACAGGGAGGCACTACCTCTGCCTGCAGGGCTCGGGCAGCCCAAAGACAGCAGCCACCGAGGGTCAGCAAGGACACCTAGAAAGGGAGGGACAAGGACAAGTTCGCCACCCCCCTAGGAGGCCCCAAACGCTTGACATCCTGGTGCCTTGTGAGGTGTTCAGAGAGGCCAGGGGCCCAGCAGGGATCCAGAGGGGCGAAGGCGTGGGTCAAACAGTACCTCAGAGACCCAGCTCCTGGCTGGGGGCTGGTAAGGACTGAATGGGCAGGTGGAGAGCAGGGAGCCAACCAGCAGGGGTCCCTGTGCAGTGCAGATATCCCAGGGCTTGGCTGGGAAGGACCTGCAACACCCCACACAGCAGGCACAGGCAGGAGGCCAGGTGCAGCAGAGGGCTGGGCCCACCCCCTCCCCCACGCCCACCCCACCCCCACTGCACCCTCCTTCAGCACCCTCCTTCCACGCCTTCCGACCTCCACCTCGAAGAGCCAGCACTCAGTGCAAGAGGAAGGAGGTGCTGGGGGGTCTAGCTCAGGCTGTACTACGGCTTGCAGGCAGGCTCTCCTTTAGAGACGGAAGTCCCAGGAATAAAAGAGCCGTGCCTGGTTCACTTTCCTGGGCCTGTTAGGATGTGGACCAGGAACCTCAGGCCTCACAGGAGGGTCCAGTCCCTGGCTAGTGTGAGACCCTGGGCGGCCACTGACCACAGTGGGGACCACAGCAAGGAGTGGATTCATCCTGAGAGCCAGAGGGCCCCACGCATAGCTGTGCTTACATCCTGACCCACGAGAGCACCTGACAGCCATGTTGGAATGCTCCCATTTCAATTTCTGCATTACGATGTTACATGCTTTTCATTCTCGATGATTTCAGAGCTCAAGCCCGGTTACAAGTGCCTCGGAAGATTCTGCAGAACCAGAGGAAAGTAAACCCACCCTGGCAGGCTGCCATGGACCATACAAGTGCCTTCCGGCCACCGTGGCCAGCAGACCCAGAAGGCCCAGTGTGTTCAGCGCTGGCATAAAGGGTGCCCTGCTAATTTCCCCAGCATGAAGGCAGACTGTGGCCCACAGCAGTGGCTGCAGCGTGCTGAGACCAGGCTTCTGCACGAGGCGGCACCCTGCCCATCCCCAGCCAGCACTGTGCCCCATCCAGGACCACACAGTGAGCCTGTGGAAGTCTATTGCTGCTCCTGGAGAGGTACGTGGGATGATTGCGCCCATGCCACTCAGAGATGGAACAGTACTGCTCCAGAGATGGCTTAGTGCTGCCTGAGAAGGACCCTCCATACCCCCAGGACCCAGCAAGCCCCCAGTAGCCCACCTGGCCCACGCTAACACACATGGGGGCAGTTATGACTGACAGACTGAGGCCCAGGACAAGCACAAAATGCCGACTGGACAGAGGCCTTCAGGAGGCCATGTAGACCAGGATGGCCACCCAGATGTTCCTGGGACCTGCCACTGCTCCCTCTCCAGAGCCCACCTTGCCTGCAAGGAACGAGCCAGCACCACACACCTAAGGAGCTGCAGCTGCCCCCAGACCTCCTAGCAGGCCCCAGGACACACAGTGGCTGGATGGCCATGGCTGACCACTTGCAGGGGTGCATCCCTTCCTCTCACCCCAGGGGGATCTCGCTCCTCACCCCACGTGAGTCAGACGCAAGGTGAGAATCCCATGTGGCCCTTCCCCACACTGGTCCCTTTAGGGCCTATTGGGCAAGTCTTGGAGGTGACCCCCACACGCCACAGTAGGCATGGAAAACTCTCAACCCCCAGAACTGCTCAGGTGTGTGTTGGCTCAGTAACCCCCCACCCTGTCTGCAGAGAGACCAGGCCTCCAGTCATGGCTACAAAGGTGGGCCAGGGAGGATGGAGGCCCTGGCACATTCTGGGCACATGTGGCCCTGGGCTGCTTCCTTGTGTGCTGTGGCTCAAGGCCCCACCTTGGGCTCCAGGGCCAGACTCACACAGAGGAACAGAATGGCACAGGGGGTACCATCTTCGGTGCCTCAGCCTCCAGTGCAGCCCCTGCACAGCACCCACAGCAGCTGCAGACGGGCCACCCTTAAACACTGCCCTCGCTGCCAGGAGCTCAGTGGCACCCTGTTCCAGTAAGGCCTCAGGGCCTGGGATGACGGGCACCCATGACCCTTGGCCCCCACGTAGCTCTGCAGGAACCCAGTGGCTTTTATGCTGTCCTGGCAGGAGCTGCACACAGCGTCCATGTGGCTACCTCAGGGAGGCTTCCCTGACACCTCCAGGTGACCCAGTCTTTCCCAATAAATCTTGGGGCTTTGTGACACAGGGGTCAATCTGGGAAGAGCTCTGCCTCACCTAAGGGAGGTCTAGGAATGTCCCAGGGTTTGGCCTTTACAAATCCAAGGCCACAGAGGCTCAACAGGTGGATTTCCTCAATTTCAGGAGGAAAGCTGGGACCTGCTGCAGCTGAGCCTGGGGCTCCCATGGACCTGGCCCCTGCTCACTCAGAGATGGCCATGGGGCCAGGGCTGCTTCTGGCAGGCAGAAGGGGGACAGGCAGCCACCCTGACATACCATCCTGCTGTCCCCAGTGCTTGGCCTTGAAGGGAGGGTGTGGGAGTGGCTAGCCCAGTGGGACACACGTCCACAGCAAGGGTGACCACACGGCACAAGCGTCCAGCATGAGCTGGGCCTCACACACCCCTCGAGGACACAGTGTTCTCCCTGTATGGTGCAAATGCTTGGGAAGGCACAGGACTCAAGGCTGCCCACCATACTGTCCTCCAATGGGTAGGACAGGATGGAACAGGGTGCCACTGAGCTCCTGGGAGCGAGGGCACCACTTTACCCTTCAGACCTGGCCTAGAAGACAGAGGATGGCCTCCACTGAGCACCTCCCATGCTGGCTCACCATAGTTCCCACAGGAAACGCATGTAGCCACCAGCACAGGGGACAAGCCAGGTCCAGATACAGGCAGACTGCGCCCACTGCTGAGCCCTGGCACCAGGGTGGAAATGGGGTGGCTCCACATGGCTGCTGCCTGTGAGGCACAGGACCCAGGGCTGGCAAGTCAGCCAGTCTAGACCAGCCCTGCCAGGGAGCCTGGCGACAGCTCCAGTCAGGGACTCTTTGACCAGTGCTTCTGGGGTGACTGGTATGCCCCTTGGCCACATAGCTCTTGGCCTTAACCTCTTGAATCCTGAAAAAGAGGCAGCCAACCACTGACCCCAGGCCAGAGAGCAAGTGGTGAGGGCAGGGCAGGACCATCCCACACCAGAAAGACCAGGGGCTAGCTGGATCCCTGCTACATGGCTAGCTCTGGACTAGCTGCAGCCCCCAGACGACCGCAAGTGAAAGAGAATCAGGTGCTCCAGGGTGTGATGCCACTCCTATGAGCCACATGCTCCCATGGTGCTTTACAGGTGCAGAGGCAGGACAGCACCCTTCACCCAGGAAATCACCCCAACACCTCCACAAGATGGAGGGCGTCCTGTAGCTGACTGCCGCCCCTGCCTCCCACAAGATACACTGCCCACACTTCCAGGCCATGACATCATACAACTACGTCACATGCTTGGACATGCCCTGTTACCAGTTCCCTCAGGCCAGTCCTGCCTCCCCTCCAAGAGGCATTGCTTATGAGGTGGTCTGGCAGTCCCCTGGTCCCTGCTGGGTTTTTCCTGAGTGCCTGGGGAAACTTGGGTTAGTGAGCACCATTGAGCCCAAATGAGCCCATTGCCCTGGAGTCCCAGGTTGGTGAGGACCCGCTCGCTCTTATGCAGGGTCCCCAGACATCTGCAATTTCAGAGGCATGAAAAGTTGGAGGCACCATTGCTTGTGGTCTGTCCTTGGTGTCCCCACATCCAAGTGCACCCCCCCTGCACATCTGTGCCAGCCTCAAAGGTCAGGCCACATCCTGAAGGTCAGGTACACAGAAAGCACATCCTGAAGGTCAGGTTCACAGAAGGCACTAAGAAATCAAGATGCAGCACTGTAGCCAGGGCTTCAGCCTCATACCCACATGGGGCAGCCCTCCACCTCCCTGTCCACCAGAGCCTGGGGGCCTCACTGCCCAATATGAAGCCCCCCAGGCAATGCTGCCCCTGCTGAGGCCTGGTGGGCAAGGAAGAGCCACAGTGTCTCCAGCACTGGGCATATGTTCAACCCATCCCAAGTCTTTCCTGTAAATGAGTCCTGCCTCCCCACGCCACATCTGTGTTGACTGGCTATAAGGAAGCCATGGGGCCTATCCCAGGAATGTCTGCAAGAAGTGAAGGGGTTAATGTCTCCCACCAACTGTGGCTTGTGAATCCCGCAGGTGAGGGTGGCGCCTGCAGGTCAGGTGTAGGGGAGGCACGGCTTGGCCTGGCACAGCAAGGCAGGCGGTGGGTGCTGAAGAGATTAGTGTTTGAGGCCCTGGGACTAGCTCCAGGGAACTCTGACTGGCCAAAGATGAAAACCACAGGCGGGCCAAACCCTTATTCCAGAAGCTACCCGTGGATGAGGCATGCTGAGGGAAGCTGGCCAGCACAGGTGAATCCTGGGCCCTGGTCTAGACCCTGGCCTGGAGAAGATCACAGGCTCTCACACTGGCCACTCAGTGTCCCTCAGGCCCCTTTGCCCAGGAGGCATGTGACACATCAGCATATCTGTGCATGTGCATAGAGCGGGGGTGCAGGACTCTGAAGCTGAGGTTTGCCTATGACAGGACGTGCAGCTGTGTCCTGCCTTCCTGCAGACTTAGCTCCAGAGTTCCCATGGCATTAGCCTTCCCTTGGCAGCCCAACTTACATACAGGAGTGTCCGTCAGAGTAAATTGCCCCCTCTGTAGTCCGCAGAACACTCCGTTCTCAGGCTAATTACTTAATGGAAATCTGCGTTTAATCCACAACAAAATCCAGTTGCCGACAGTGGCTCAGAGAGCGCTGGAGAAACTGAGGGATGCACATGAGGGGATGGGATGCTCCTGCCGCAGAGGCCACTGCTGCATTGCTAGCTCACTTTAGCAAAGCCACTGCCCTGTCACTTGCTGCTCAGAATCTTGAGGCACCCACAACACAAGCTGCTCCTGAGGTCACACACCCTTTTCTCTAGATCCCAAGTGGCTGTCACCAGCAAACCCATAGCCTGGCCCTTCGGGGGCCCTGGGAAAGGAAGCCACACAGGCCCCGCCAAGGCCAGTCTGCAGCACTTCCTAGAGTGGCACAGGGCCACCTGCCTGGGGAAGTGCTAATATTCACAAGCTTCTCAGACACGATGCTAGACATGTAGGCCTGCAGAAGTCTGTGGTGACAGCAGCTTTACCCGTTGAGTTTCCGGGGAGGGAAAGGGTAGATGAGAGTGAGGCTGTGGATGCACACGTAGTACCCACGAGATCAGTCATCGCAACTCCAGGGCAGAGCACAAGCGCATGCAGAGATGAGGAGAGGCAGTCCCCAGATAGGCCCCAGTCAGAGGTCACAGGATACAGTGTGACTCCGGCTGCTGCTACTTGGGGATACCACCCAGGACAATGATGACGGATGGTGCACTTCAAAATGCTACAGCTGGACCAGGCATGGCTGCTCCTGGGCAGGGGTCTTGAGAGCAGGCTTGTGCTTGCCAGGGCCTCACAGACTCACGTGGGATGAGCAGACACCGGACAAGTAGTGCTGCTGCCAGAGAACTACAGGTATCGAGCTTAGTGCTTACTTCTCAGTCTGTTCTTCCCCTTAGGACCCTGCGTTCAGGAAGCATGGGCACACTCCAAAAGCTATGATGCAAGTCAGGTCCTACTCCAGTGTGGAACCTGAGACCGCTTCAGCCCTTGACCTGGGATTCCACAGCCACGAGGACACCATCGTTTTCCAGAGCACACACACTCTGGCCCCACTCCCCAGGATGCACCTTTCTGTGGTGTTGGCCCTGTCCTGGCCCTGTTCTGAACACTCACTCCCTTGCTTTAGGACCCAAAGGGCTGTGCCCACAGCACCTGCCAGGCAGAAGGTTCTTAGGGTAGATGGCCAAGGGACAAGGCCAGCCTAACACCTCATCTATGAGGTGAACACTAGTCCTAGATTCCAGCCAACCCCAGTTCTGCATCTCTAATCAACGACTTATCTAAAACCAGGCTCTCAAGAAGCACCATCTGGCCACCAACATTCCCTTGCAAAAACGCAACTGGCAGTGAGCACAGGACCAGGGCTGGGCAGCCTGCGTCACCTCGCCTGGGCCCCCCACCCAGGACAGAGGGGCACAGGCCATCCACGTTCCTACAGTGTGCCTGACAAATATCTCAGAATGCACTTCTTACCCTTAGGGCATGGTGTGAGACCCTCCTGGGAATCCAAACTCCATTGCAGGCTAGTTTCTGAGCAGAACTGTTTGTAAATACATCCAGAAATTTTCTTTAATCCACCAGCAGAAAAATACCCTTCCAAAAAGGTTTTTTTTTTTTTACTTTTCCCAGTGTGCTGGACGATTAGTGAACGATGGAGTCCCCAGCCATGTGGCAGAGCCCAGCTCCTCTTAACACCAGTGGCAGTCTGATGCCCACTTCCTCCACTCTGCAAATACACACATCTGGTTTACCCAAGACCCTCCAGAGGCCCTGGGTCCAGGCCAGTTCTCTGCTCCAGGACATAGTACCTTCATAATCTGCCTCAGGGACACCTGGATCCTGAGCAGGACCCCTGAGTCACTTGTCAGTGCCTGTGGCCTGGGTGGCTACAGCTTGCTAGCTGTCTGTTTACCTGGTGGCCCTCCCTGCCTGGGCTGTGTACTCTCTGGAATATGGGCAGAGCTGCCCTCTAAGTTGGGGCATCTTTTCCATGTAGCAACTGACCCCCAGGCCACCCACCTCCTCAGAACACCTGCCTGGGACATCTGGGCCTCAGACCCTCCCCACAATCCCAACTGAGGGATGGAATCCCCACCCCACCCCCAACTTTGGGCTTCTGCATCTTTTAAGCCCACCCAGCCCCCAGCACGAACACCAACGCTGTAGCCTCCAGGACCCCAGCCTGGAGGTTGGGACTGACTGGTTCTCTTGGCCTGCTGGACATTACTCTGTCCAGCCATCTGGGCCACGCCCTCTGCGTCTCTGGGCCAAGGACGCACTCTGGCACCACTTTGCTCCGCCCTGCCAGGCGGGTGGACAGCCCTACCCCAGCCCACCGGCCACAGCCTACCTGCTTGTCCCGTGCGCGGTGCTCCGTCTCCTCCGCGCCTTTGCGGCCGCTCGCGTACGCAGACACCACGGAGCTGTAGCCTGCAGCCCGAGAGGACGCGCGGGAAACGCGGCACCCGGAGGAGGAAGGAGTCCGTGAGCCCCGAAGATGCGCTTTCGCTCTGCCCACCGCCAGCGCACCCACCCCGAGCCCCGGGGACCGCCTTAGGCAGGGTGGGTCCCGCGCGCTGCGGAGACCCGGCAGCCACCTCCCCCCACGGGGGCGCGCGCCGGGCGGGGGGGCCCCGGGGTCCGGCCCGGTGGCCGCGCTCACCTTCGGGGTTCTCCCTTCGCTTGCAGGCTGCGGCGAGGCCGGGCGCGGGGTAGAGGGAAGGACAGTGAGTGGCGCCGCGGGTCCGCTCCCCGCCCACCCTCCCGGCCCGCACCTCACCGTGCTTGGACTGGAATTTCCCCATGCGGCCCCGGGGTTCCGGACCCCACGCTCCGCTGCGCACCCCGGTGCAGGTCCGAGGTCCGAGCCGGGGCCGGGCGTCCGCTGGGACCGCAGGACCGGGCTCCAGGCTGGGCTCGGGAAACCGGGGTCAGGCGAGGGGCTGGGCGAGGCGGCGACAGGCGACCGCGGCTCCAGTGGCCGCCCGGCTCCCTCTGAGAACGCGCGCCGGCGCCGGAGCCGGAGCTTTAACCGCGGCCCCTGCAGCGCCCCCCGTGGCCGCGCCCTGCAGCGCACCGGCCCGCCCCGCCCTGGGCGTCCCGCAGGCCAAGGGGAGGTGGCTGGCGTGGGGGGAGGTGGCACCCGGGGCTCTGTCTGATTACAAGGGCAGTCAGCTCCCCTGAAGGACTTGGTGGGGGGCGTCCTCCACCCTTCACCAGTCCAGCTCTGGTCTGATCAGCCAGTTCTAGGGGAGCCTGACCCCTCTGCTGGAAGAGAGGGTCATAGGGACGCTAGGCTGCAGAGACCCCTGCTCCCAAGGCTGGCAGGAGGGAGGGTGAGGTGGGCATCTGCGTGGTGGGGGGGTTGAGTGAGGAGGACCCAGTTCCAGCCTGGCTTCCTTTCCCTTCCTCCCCAGGGTGGTCTCCAGCCTCCTCACCCCATTTTGATGAAAGACTATCCCAGCCATATACCTTGGGCCATGGGGGACCCTGTGTGTCCTCTCCTCTGCCCCTGGCTGCTCCCTCAGTGGCTGTCTGCCTCCGCCGCTTGCAGCCCTCACTTGCTGAGTGCCACCACATCTCCTCCCCTGTCCACCTCAAGAGGCCGCCTCTCTCACCTCCTTGGATGCAGAGTGCTCCTTCCCACACTTCTCCCCTTGGACTCCCCAGAGCTCCTCTGCCTGGAGCTCCTGCCTCTCAGAAGTATGAGAACAAAAGAGCATCCCCCACAAACTGTTCTGCTCCTGTGTCCAGCCTCTGTGGGTGACCCCACCGTCAGCTACTGCTGGCTTCTAGCCCTGGAGGCAGTCTGCCCTGGCTGGTGGCTGAGGTAGCTCACCTGCTCAGCTCTGGCCCTGCCAGGCCTCCTCTGGGTGCCAGTTCCCACCTGCCTCTCTGTTCCCTTGCAGAATTGCACCCTCCAGCTCTCAACGGAGCCTCCATGACCTATCCCTATCCCCTCCCCATGAAACTTGCATGGCTGGAGCTAACGTCCAGGGAGCCTCAGTCATCTGGGGCAGGTGCTGCTATGTCCTCGTCACAGAGGCCTGGAACACCTTAGAGAACACCCCTGGAGACACAGCTGGTCACCCACACAAGAAGAGGTTGGGATAGAGTCCTGCCCCTGACCCCACATACACCAGCACTGGCCAGGCAACTGCTGGGAGGGCTGGTGCCCTCTGTACACAATGTCACCTGCATGTCCCTGCAGCCTGCTTGCGGGCAGTCTCTGCCCCATCCATGGGCATGAAGTTCCTCTCCCACCACACCTTTCTCCCTGAAGTCACTGGGTAGCTCAGCCTCCTGGGCCAGAGCAGCAGCTTCTCAGGATGGCTATATGGGAGGCAGGTAGAGCCTGTCTGCGTCCTGATGGGGGATGTGCGGCCAGCAGGAGAGCTCTGCTGTGGATAAAATCAGCACTCAGAAGGGTTGTGGCAGCCTCGCCTTCTGGCAGCTCTTCAAAGCTCCTTTGCATTATCTGTCCCTCTGCCCGCAGGGGCAGGGCACACCCTTATCTCCAAGTCTCCGCTGTGCCCATACTGGCTTCCTGGTGTGCAGACTCAGGGCCCAGGCTGAGCTGGCCCTGCTGGCCCTGGCCCTGCAGGTGGTTCCATGAGACCGGAGATGCCACAAATGGCCTTTCTCTATCATACAACCTGTGTGGCCTCTCATCAGCTCCTTCTGTGTCAGCCGTCATCACCACATGGTTGCTGCCACCATGATCCATCCCCCTGCCTTCAGAAATACAATGAGGTACAGTACACATCCTGGTGGGTCCTGTCCAGCTTACAGTGTGGACTGCAAACAACAACCTCTACCCTGTCTAAAAGTGATCACATGCTGTAGATGCCTCACAGCAAAGCAGACTCCTGGAGACCCCCAGCAACCCTGCCCATGTGCTGGCCCTGGCCTCCACTCAGATCTGGCAGACCCAATCCTCTAGCCAGGGCCAGGTGCAAAGGGCACCTACCCTGTGTATGCATTCCCCCAGTGTCAGGCTGGGGTGGCTGCTGGACACCTCACATGGTCATTCACCTGATGGCAGAAGCTGGGAAAGGAGGTGCACACCTGTGTGCATGCACCTGTGTGTGCACCTGCATGTGTGTGTACCTGTGTATGCACCTCTGTGTACGAGCACCTGTGTGTGTGCACCTCTGTTTATGAGCACCTATGTGTGTGCCTGTGTGTGTGTATACCTGTATGAACCTGTGTGTGAGTACCTGTATGCACCTCTGTGTACGAGCACCTGTGTGTGTGCACACATGTGTATAAGCACCTGTGTGTGTGCTTGTGTGTGTGCATACCTGTATGTACCTGTGTGTGAGTACCTGTTTGTGTGCACTTGTGTATGTGTGCACCTGTGAGTTACCTATGTGTGTGTGAACCTGTGTGTGCATACCTGTATGTACCTGTGTGTGTGTGCATACCTGTGTGTGTATGTGAGCTCTTGTGCCTGCCAGGCACTCATCTCCTGGTCTCAAAGGATATGACCTTTACTCCCCCTCATGGCTGAACCTCAGCTCCTACTTACCTGGGATGCTGACTGCCAGAGGTTTGTAGATGCCCTGGCAGGTCCCTGCAGCTGTGTGGCTGGCTCCTGCTGTGGCTCTTCTGGAGCAGGCCCATCTGCACCTTGAAGGTGCTGTGCACCCTGCTCCTTTGCTTGCTCTCATGGTGCAAGAAATGTGGGCACCTGCTCACCCTGTGGCCAGCATGATGGGGTCACTGAATGCTGGCCTACCTGTGAGTCTTGCCCAGGACAAACTGCAGGGCCAGAGAGGGCCTGTCAGCCTCACCTGACCTTTCAGGGGAACTGCGGACTGCTTTCCAGGTTGAGGAAACATGTTGGGTTGGGGATGTGAGTGGCCACCAGCACCTGTACACCTGCCGGTCACAGTGTTGCTCCTGTGCCCACTTGGGGACTTTCAGGGTGCTGGCCCTTTGTGGTCTCATCCCATGCACCTTGGTCCTGAGCTGCTGCTTTTTCCAGGGCATGGCACAGCTGCATCTGCTGTCTGCCCTGGGTGCGGGGCCTGGAGTTGACCAGTGATGAGAACAGCTCAGATGATTTTTGAATTCAGCCATCAGAGGCCTCCCTGCAACCTGAGTGAGCCTCGGTGACTACTTCTCAGCAGCAAGAAGTGAAAAATACCCAAAGGCGAGAAATCAGAAAATACCCAAAGGCGATATGCAGTCCAGAGACCTTGGGTCCTGGCTTGCTCCACAGACCCCCTGGAGGTCCAGAAGTGCAGTCAAAGTTTCCAGTGTAGTGGCCAAAAGACCATTCAATATCACAACGTCCTCCAGCCCAGCCAGTACCTGGGCTCCTTCACTGGCCCAAGAAAGCTGACAGCTGCCTTTTCTTGTGCTGCTTCACTCCTGTCACTGAGGATAGGTCCCTGAGAACACCTGCTGGCTGGGTGGACTGCTCCTGGACCAGCCAGCCCCTTGGTGCCCAGCTTCCTTGGGCATCCCTCCTTTCTACTCAGAACAGTGGCCAGTGACCAAGCATCATCCTGCAGGCAGGTGAAGCCGAATACAGAGCAGGGGACACAGCCCTGCAGCTGTCACCCCAGCAGCAGAGGTGCTGACCAAGAATAAAATGGGTATATCACATAGAGAGGGTGGGCCCAACACCTGTCCAGACTCAGGCCCAGCCTGTGGTGTTTCAGAGACTGGAGCTGGAGGTCCTCACCATGGTGGTGTGTGGGGTGCCCCTGCTCAGGGAGCGAGGGGGGTGCTGCGGCAGGAAGAGGGTAGACTCATGAGGGTGTGTGCTGAGCAGCAGCCCCTCCTTGCCTCCTGCTTGGGCAGAGATAGGTGCACGAGGCCTCTGACTGACTCCTATAGTGTTCCCCAGGTCTGGTCCATGTTGTAACCAGGGGGAGGGAGGCAGAGGCCCTGGGGGCCAGGCACCCTGCCTGAGCAGTGTCTCTGAGGTCCTAGCCTGCTGAGGGGCCCTCCACGGGGTCTTGATGTCCCCGCTGGGCATGCATCTCATGCCCCTGCCAGTGGCCCACCCCCTACTGCATCCTGGATACCCCTGACAGGCCAGATCCAGCTGCTCCAGAAGCTGCCACAGAGCAGTGAATGCATTCTGCTGAAGGAGCCCTGTCCACTGATGCTTGACCTAGGTAGCCCAGAGGAAAGCAATGTCCAGCCTGGGGCCCTGGTGCAGGGCGTGAAACTCAAACCTGGGAAAACTGGAGGCAGGCTGTAGAAGGAGGGCTTGCCCATGGCCTCCTCACTGTCTTTGTGGACTTGCATCCAGCCTGCCTGAGAAGGTGTTCTCCCACCTCCAGTTCCCACAGGGACCTCCTGATAGTTTTCATGGTGGACCTGGCCTGTGCCTGCTGGGGTTCTGCCCCTCCTCTGGTTCCTCCTGGGACTTGGAGTGCATACAGAGGGTGCTTTGTGGGCAGAGGCCACCCTCGTGGCTCCAGAAAGGAAGCAGGGACCTCCGAGCTGCTTGTCTGCTCCCTCAAGAGGGGTCACTGATTCCAAGGTGGCATTGAGACTGGTTATTGTCACCGCCCAAGTATCCCAGGGCCATGTAGGACAACCTGTGGGCTGGTGACCCAGGAGGAGCATGCATCCCCAACTCTGGGCTTGTGAAGCTATCTTCGGGGTGGAGGCTGTGACTCCGGAGGCTTCTGCATGCACAGCCACCCTCTTCCTCCAGGGCCCCAAGAGACCCCACCACATACAGACATAGGCCCCAGGAAGGGGGCATACCACAAAGACTACACAAGGACAGGGTCAGGAGGTGCACAGCCCCTCCATCCCACTCCTCTTTGTTCCTGCAGAGAACTTGCAGTGAGCCAGCCCAGAAACCCCAGGGCATTTGGGGAGAGGAAGAAGTGGGAGGGTGTTGGTCAGGCCCCTCAGGGCCAGCTGAATTAATCCCCAGAGTGAGCCAATTGCCGGGGACCTGCAGCCTCCTCTGGGACTAAAGGCGTTGGGACAAATGTATTTTGAGAAGGTGCCCGGCATTGATCCAGTACCACCAAGTCAAGGGAACACAGTGCCACAGCGCTGGCAAAGGCCTCACCATGGCGAGGGCATACACCTCCTGCCAGCTTCCTGTAGAGGCTGAGGCCACCAGCTCTTGGGATCCTGCCGAGGTCTGGAAATAGCTTTAAGCATAAGCAAGAGGCTTCTGGCTGGGTAGGGGGACTGGTCTCCCTCCCCACACCCTTTGGAGGAGGCTATGCGGCCTCCCAGGTATGGGAAAAGCCAGGATGAGACACCGTGTTTGTGTGGGGATTAGTCCTGGGGGCAAGGCGAGGAGGACGGGACCCTCACCACACCTGGGCCCTGCTGGGGTGGGAGTTGTTCTGTCTGGCATTTCACCTCAACCACAGAGCCTGTCCTTTGGGGCACTAAGGCACCAGGCTTGCCCCACTCCTTCCCTAGGCCTGGGGCTCCCTTAGAGAAGGGTCTCAGTGTGGAATTGTGGAGCTGAAGTAGGTATCCACTGGTGGGGGGTGTAAGATGTATGTCTTTTCTGTCAAACTTGAAAGATTATGATGTATAAGCCACTACCTCCATTTTAGATTCCCCCTCATCTGTGTCCACCCACCTCTTTCCAAGGACCCCTTCCGGTACCCACCCATCCTCTTCCAGTGAATTTTGAATCACTACGACTGACATGTGCAGCGACCCCCACCCCCACACTCTCCTACCCCTACTTCCTCTTGCACCTGCCTCCACCTAGTCACAGCTAATGGTGCAGAGTGCACCTGAGCTCCTCCAGTTAGAGCGAAGGGCAGTACTGAGGCAGGTTGGAATTAAAACTCCTCATTTCCTTGCTGGGCGCGCATTTTCTTTCACCCTTCACCCAAAGTAAATTTTCTGCCTTGCTCACTCACATCCGACCACGTGTTTGGTTTCATTTATAACAGGGGGCAACAGAAAGCACTTGGTCATTCTTGAATTTAGGTCTCCAAGGATGGAAGAGCAGCGCTGGAAGTGGAGCAGGCTCAGCTGGGGCCTGGAGGGTTTCCAGGGCAGTTCCCACTCTTGGGCAGAAAGGCTGTGGGACATCAGCTTCCTCCTGGCCTTCCTGTCTGCATAGCAGCCAGCGGCTGACATCACGCCTACAGCTGAGGGGCAGGGAGGGGCTATGGACCAAGGCCAGGTGGTCCTGGGCCCCAGAGCCCACCTGCCTGCAGTGAAGAGCCAGGCTCTGCTGGTGTGCCAGTGTCCTCTTGTGAGCTTTAGGCAGGCGGAGAGGGATCCTCTCCAGTCCTGCTCCAGGGTACTGGGTGGTGCCCCACTGGGCAGCCTGGGACCTGCCTGTGGCCAGGTGGTGGCAGAAGTCCACAGGAGCTAGTGTGGGTGCCTAGGGTCATGGTGCATATGCTGGGGAAGAGCCTTCCACACTGGTGACTGGCATCAGCTCCATGTGAGGCTCTGGGAGTCTCTGGGGGTACCCAGGGGGCAGTAGCAAGCAGCCTGCCGAGCTGCAGGGCATGAGCCCATGCAGAAGGGTCATGTGCTGTCTGCAAAAGTGGCTCCAGCAGTGACATGCGGGCAGAGCCCTCAGGAAACCACAGGTCCACAGGTTGGTGCTCACAGGCACAGACAGAAAGGGAAGAGGCTGGATAGGGCTGGAGCTGGCAGCTCCTGCCAGGCCTGGGAAAACCTGCACCCATGGGTCCTGGGACACTTTCCATACCCATTGCCCTTTCCTATGACAAGGGAATCTCTGAGTTCTTGGGGACCTGTGGCCAGCCTACCAAGGTGCGCTGCAGCCCAGTGATGTCTGACCAGTAGGCTATGAGCTGTAGCTTTGGTGCCGGTCCCCAGCAGGCTCACAGAGCAGTGTCCCTGGGTGTCCCGTGCTGTGGACAGACCTGATTTTCCTAGCAACACCTTGAAGACTGCATTGACCTCTCAGGAGTGGGGTTTGCTGCTCCACACAGACCCAGGGCATGGACGTGGCCCTGGGCGGCTGTCAGACAAGCGTGTGTTGGGTGGGTCTGGGACCAGGCCAGCACCTTGATGCACTCATGTCCATCGACAGCATCCCACCCTGCTGGGTCAGAGGATGGTGCTGGCCCAGACACACTGCCCCCTGGAGCAAAAGGCCTAGGGCATCTCCCTGGCCTATGGGAGCTGGTCAGCAGCAGCTGGCAGAACAGGTTTCCGTGGGGTCCTCCTGGTGAAACAGAACTGCTTCCTCACTGCCACAGCAGGCACAGGTCTGGCACCATGGGGAGCAGCACCCTCAGGTACACCCAGCAGCAGGGACAGGAGGGCTGTGGGTCATGCAGGGTTGTGAGGTGTCCCGGTTCCACGGCTCCTCTGAGAGGCTCCTGTGCGGGCAGAGCCCTCTCTGCCTGGAGCCCTCTGGGCACCTGCCCAGGAGCATGTCCTTCCCATCTTGCAGCAGCGCAAGAGTCCATGCATTGATTCAGAACTGGACCACAGCAGTGGGCAGCAACCACCACCAACCTCTGTCCCTGGGGGTTGACAGCATCTCCAGCCACAGGCTGAGGGCCTAACGTTGCTGAGGACAGGTGGGACAGCCAAGGGGGAAGGAGGGAACTGTCACCCATGAAAGACTTGCCACATCAAATGCTTTTACTTTCTTTTTTTTAAAGAGAGAGGGACAGTGAGGGAGAGAGAGAGAAGGAATTTTATTTAGTTTTTCATCTGTTTTTTGTTGCTCCAACACTTCCTTGCGTATGTGGTGCTGCTGTTCAAACCCACATCCTCACACATGCCAGGCAAGTGCTGTAACTGCTGAGCCGTAGAAATAGCTCCAGGAAACCATGAGGGTAGTGTCTGGAGGCTGCGGAGTCCCCCAGAGTCTTGCCATCAGATGAGCGGATCAACACCAGTGCCAGCTGCACCTGTTCATACCCATGGAGTGTAGTGTACAGCAGAGAGATGGCCAGCTGAGCCCCAAGAATGGGAGCCCCTCCAGAGGCCACCCTCCTCCTCCAGCTGCCGTTGCTCATGTCAGTGAGATCCATCTCACTGTCATTTCCTCACACACGCAGTCTGGAAGGCACTGTTCACCTTCTGTTTGAGGCCCCACAGGGCCAGCCAGGACACCTGGTGGTGCTTCCTCGTGGCTGTTCACTGTGAGGACAGTGTGCCACCTGGCTCCCTAAGCTGAGGCTGGCTTCTTCCCCCAACTGCTCCCTGAAGCTTTCCTGGTGAGGGCAGAACTGCTTTCTCTGCTGGGCCATAGAGCCATGCTCACTGTGCACACCCTCGGCATCCAGGCGGTGCTAGGCTCATCACTGTCAGCGTTCTGACTTTGATGTGGCCAAGGCTGGCGATGGTACTGGATGTCCTCGGTTACATCTCTCTTTCTATCATGGCAATGTTTATTGATTGGCAAGAGCTTTTTGCGTATGAAGGATATGCCTTCCCTCACGTTGCTGTGACATTCACTTAATTTCTTAGATTTGTTTTTTGTTTGATTTAAAGAACTTTTTACTATGTTTTTATGTAGTACAAAAAGTTTTCTTATTTTTATTTAGCAGTGTTTGCTCTTAGAAGAGCTTAGCCCACTGGAAGAGGTTCAGGCCTTTTGATTGGGCCAAATGAGCCACCCAAGGTGAGAAGTGTCAGCAGCATGACTTTCTCTAGGGACAACTGCCACCCTTTGGCCAGAAGATCACCTGCCCATGGGACGTCCCATCTATTTCCAGTTGCCCAGGGCCTTAATGGTCAGGCCCTGCACAACTTCAGTAAATACTGTAAAGCCAGTCCTGGACAGGTGCCTGGCAGGACAGGAGTCTCTCAGTGTTAGGGACGTTTTTCTGGGACCACCTGTGCACGGGTTTCCCCCCACCCATCAGGTGAGGCTTAGCCTGCTCAGGTGGGAAGGCCTGGGGTCAGTGTGGCTGCACACATCCGTGTTTCACCGAGCACCATGGTGCCCTTGCACAACTGGACAGGCCTGTCTGATTCCCTACCTTTCATCCTGGTAATGGGTGTAATTAAGGCCTTTGCCAGCCAAAAGATGGATTCTGAGGATAGAGCAAGGCAGCCAGTAGCAAGCGGATGTGCAAGAGGCTGACATGGCACCTGGAGGCTCAGAGCACCCTTCTGCCTCAAGTGCTGCCTGGCCACATCTGTGAGGTGGGCAGAGCATGGGACTTGAGGGAGACCCAGTGACCTCCCACCCTCATACAGCTCTTCCTGACTCACCCAGGGCACACGTGCTGGGGCTTGGGGATACCCAGGCACCTGCACCGTGGTGCCCAGAGAGTGGCATGAGGTTCTGTGCTGGAGGCCACAGAAGACTACAAGACCTGCTGGGAAGACCTGTGTGTGGCCTTACAGAGTGGCCTCCTATGTGCCACCACTGCACCAGTGTGGGCTGGCTGAGCCCTGGGCACAAGGATGGGGGCTCTGATTCAGGGGTTAGAAGACCAGAATTTTCTAGGACTGGTTACCAGGCCTTGCATAGGGGAGGTGCTGGGCGCTAGGCTGGGCTGAGTGAGGAGGGGTGGCCAGGGCCGCTGTGGGACCTTTCTGCATAGGTTTCCTTCCAAAGGGGGTCTGGTGGCCTCTGCGGCCTGCTGCTCTAATGTCCCAGCATGGATGTGTGCGGCAGTCATCTTTCTGTGCTGAGCACCTGTGTCAGAGGGCAGCTGTGCCCAGGGTAGCTCATCAGGGCCATGCTGGATGTGCCTGCTTCAGTGGTGGCCCTCCTGGGGTCCAGGGCACCACTCAGGAGTGCTCCTGGCCATCCTTTTGCTGGCATGCTACATGCAACTACTGGAAGGGGGTCGACCAGCCCAGCTTCTCCACCCGGATGTCCCAGGGCCAGCCCCTCCCTCATCCACCTCCAGCCATGCTGGTGGAAACCTCCAGTCTTTCCTGCCCGCCCGCTCCTCGGCCAGCTCATCAGAGCCTAAATCTGCAGTCTCCATCTCTGTGCACCTTAGGATCTGGCCACACCTTACCACCCAGTGGCAGCCATGGGCTTCGTTTCCAGCTCCTTGGAGCCCTGCTTAATGCTTGGGGTTGGGGTGTCTCTTGGTGAACTGGCCCTCAGCCTGTGTGAATGCCACCTTGCACCCTGGGCCAAGTGCTTTGCCTGCCACCATGGCCTCTCCAGCAGTTGGAGTGGGCTAGAGGCCTGTCTTCTTCCAGTCTTTGACTTAAACCACTGGTGCACTCATGGTCAAGCACTTTTGTGGGCAGTAGGCATCGGGGTCTGGCTCCTTACCTGATGTGACCACATTTGCCCTTTAATTGGGGCGTTCAGGTCACTGGCCTAGTGTAACCATCCGCTGAGGGATCTGACTCTCCCACCTGCTCTGTCATTCTTTGTCTCTAGCACCAGCGGTACATTGTTACCATCTGATCTGTGTTCTCTCTCACTTAACTCATCAGATCTTCTAGTGTTTGCTTTCCGGGTGATGCCACACCCCTGAATCACGACCCTCCGGGGGTGCAGTGCCAATCTGATCTGTGTGCAGAGTAGGACCCTTATAACACCTGCTTCCCCCTTCACTCCTTGCCTTGGCCTCCGCGCAGATCAGGCACCTGAGCACCTGAGTACACTCGGTCATGATCTCTGTAGGAAGGTTCTAAGGGAGGTCGTCTCCCTGCTGCTTCCCTCCTTGTGCATTCCAGGTCCCCAGGAGACTCTAGCACCTCTTCAGCAGTGCTGTGCTTCCTGAGTTTTTGCAGCTTGCAATTGTCACCAGGTTGTCACTTTGCTTTGAAAGATCATTGTACCGAGTAAGAATTCCAGGTTTGTGATTTCTTTTTTTTTTGAAGGAGGGGTAATCAACTTTATGTATTTTTCCATTTGGCCTTTGTTTCTCTGTGCATGTGGTGCTGGGGTTTGAACCTGAGTTCTTGTGCATGCCAGGGAAGTGCTCCAACTCTGAACTATCACTCCAGCCCTGCGGTTGGTGATTTTTGTCAGTGGGAAGATTCTACCTGGTTCTCTTTCAGCTCGCAGTGATAAACCTGCCATTGTCTGAGATTTCTTCTTGGACCAGAGTGTGAGCTTCTCTGGTTGCTACTGAGATTTCCTCTTTGCCCTTGGTTTCAAGTGTTTGATTATAAAGTGACTTGGTTGGCTTTTCACTTTTATTGTACAAGGGGTTTATTGAAAATCACAAATTTGGGGGTTTATTGTTCTCATCAGATTTGGGGGAAATGCAGATTTTACTTCTTCAAGCACGTTATCTTCCTCCTTTGGGATCTCGCTTGACACACGCGTCAGGCCACTTTGAGTTTTTCCCACACCTCAGACTGTCACTCTTTCCCTAGGTTTCGTCATTCTTTGCCACTGTTGATGGGACCGTGGATGTACATGATCTTCTTGGTGCTGCTCTGCCTGAGTCCATGGGTAACTATATATCGTGCTTTCACTGTCATTGATTTCTAGTTTGTCTACTTATTAATTTTATTTTTTTGTTGACATGTTAGCTATTAAGTATATGAATGGCCTTCCCCCACCCATTTTTCAGTTCGTTAATATTTTATTGTGGTCTAATAATGTAATCTGTCTATATATTTTTTCTTTTCCTTTTGCTTTCTTTCTAGCTCTCTCACTTTTCTTTGTTTTTATTTGTTTGCTTGCTTGGATCTGTTCAAATTCCCTGAGTGTTCAGAGAGATCGTGCACTTCCGTTTTTCTGGGTCCTGGCGTTTGGTGTATCTGAGATTGACAATTACCTGCTTAAATGGTTCTAAGGGTACTTTTAACTTGCCAGCTATGGTAAAGGTGCAGTCTGCGGTTGTGGACTTGTTCACTCTGACGTATACTTCACATTCAAGGCAACGCTCATGGCCGGTGGCCGTGCAGTTCTTGTCCTCAGGTTGGGCTGACTCCTTAATGTGCGGTGTGGCTCTTTTTCCTCTTGCACTTGCCACTGATGCTGCTTTGTTCAGAAGTGCTCCTGGGGGGCTGGAGCAGTGACTCAGCGGTTACAGCACTTGCCTGGCATGTGTGAGTACATGAGATCAAACTCCAGCGCCACATATACAACTAAAGTCTCAGAGCAACATAGGCCACATGAAAAACTAGATAAAATTGATTCTCTCTCCCCCCCCCTTTAAAAAGAAAAATAAAAAATAAAAAGAAGTGCTCTTGAGTGCAGACACTCCCACGTGTTCTTGGTCCCTCTGTTCTGGAACCTCAGGTCTGGGGCGTCTGGTTTGGAGGAGTCTCTCATAGACCGCATCAGCTGCGCCTTCTTTTTATCCTGTCTAGCTAACAAGGTGCATGTGTGCCCCAAGACACCATGGAGATGAGAGCCACACAGGTGTGGGGCTGGCACTGTTCCCGGCATGCTGTCCTGGCCGGGGTGTGCGGAGGGGCGTGTGGACCCTACCTCCACCTTCCCTGCAGAGCCTGTGGGCTTCCTGTGCCTGCTGAAGTAGGGGCAGCTCCAAGGGGTCACTGTGGCAGGGTCTGGGTGGACAGGCTGTTTCTTCTGAGACTCTGAAGGGGTCTGTCCAGCTCCAGGGGCTGCTGTGGCCTGGGCATCCTTGGCTTGTAGATGCATTCACGCCACATGGTTTCCTGTTGGGTGCCTGCTCAAATGTCCTCTGTTACAAAAGGCCATGGTGCATTAGGTTAAGCACAACCTGGTGGCCTCACTCTAACATGATCAACACATTTCCAAACCAGGCCACGTTCTGAGCCTCCCAGAGGGGCTGTGAATTGACAAGTGATACTTGGCCATCTTCCCCATTTGGAGAGATGATTCCCTCTCCCACTCCACCCCTCCTCCTCTGTCTCTCTTGGTGGGTCCTCCGTCTCTCTTGGTGGGTCTCACTGTCTCTGTGTCTCAGTCTCTGTGTGTCCCTGTCTCTCCATTTCAGCCTCTGTCTCTGTCCCTTCCCAGCCCCTTCCCCTCAAGCTGTCCTTGGGAAGGTTCAGGTCTTTCCTGGTCAGAAGTTGAGCACACTGCTTCCTGAGCCAGAGAAGCTCCGGCTGAGGGGAGGGGACGGGCTGAGCCTTGGTGTGAAGAACATCCATGCATCCCTTGTTGGGCTGCTGAAACCTCTGAGGAAAGCCTAGGGGAGAGCCCAGCACTGGCCCTACAGGTGAGAGGCTGTGCAGAGCCAGTCACTGGACTCCCTGGGACAGGAAGAGGGACATCTTATGCCAGGACAGCCCTCTGCAGTGAACTCAGGTGGCCTTATGGAAAAAAGCTGCCCTGCCACTATTTTCTCCTCTTTACCACAGACCAGGGACAACTCTATTATGGCTCTTGCTGGCCTGGGGACAGGCTCCTGGGAGTCACTGGTCAGAGCCTGCAAGAAGAATTTGCAAATAAAGGCAGAGTGAGATGGAAAGGTGGTCACAGGACTGGCCAGGGCCATAGTGTGGATGCAGGCCTGGGCTGCATGATGATGCTTTGGGACTCAGCCGGGTAGGGAGGACTCGGTGTCAGTGTCCTCTTTCTGAACAGGGGCGCTGGGAGATTGAAATGGTGTTCAGTTGAGTTCACACAGCTACTCCCCATGCTGTCCACCTGTGAGGGTCTTGGCCTCTAACAGGGCTAGTGGAGCTACACTGGTGAGGTCCTTGTGTCCCCCTGGCCCTACCCAGGACTGAGGGCTCAGCCCAGAGGCCAGTTGGGGTTGGTCACAGCGACTGGTCTAGGCCTCTGGAGCCCTACCCCCACACAGAGGTGATGCTGGACAGTTGCCGTGAAGGCCTTCTAGTCCAGCCCTGGAGACAAACGCGACCTTTCTGCTGCCTGAGCCCCAGGAATGAGGCTTGACGGAACTGATTCCATTTATAGCTTCTCAGTCTCACTTGAGACCAAATGACCAGCATCATGAGGTGAAGGTGGGAGCTGGCAGAGATGGGGTCGACCCTGTGCCTCCCGACACCCAGTGTCCCCCCCTGCAGCCACAGTCATTCTATGGCCATGAGTGCAGGTTGTAGGTGAGGCAGTGAGTGGCCCCTCTGGTAACTGTTGTCACAGCTTGATGTCCCCGTGCCAATGTCTGTGGAAACTTTGACACTGGCTGGGCACGGGACAGGACGTGCAGTGGTGAGGGGCTCGGTTGTGGACAGCACTTCTTAACTGGTGCTCCTGCCCTGAGGGGCAGGTGTGTGGCCTTGGGAGCCTTTGCGTGGTCTTCATTGCAGTCCTGCTGGAGACAGGTTAAAATGGCAGCTACGCTGATGCCATCGTGGCATGGAATACCACTCAGTCTTCAAAATGGTCACGCTCCCAGTTGACGCACAGGTACAACACCCAGGGCTCGTTGCTGGAGGGAAAACAGGTGTCAGAACATGTTTCGCACAAAAGCTTCTATCTCGTCCACCCGGGAAAGTTGTGGGCAGGCACTGAGGTCAGTGCTGTTGGAAGTTGCTTTCCTTCTGAGCTTTTGTCTTTGACAGATGGGGAAACCTTGGGCTCCTGGCCGAGCTATCTGCCTCACTTGTTTCAGGTGGCAGCCTTGGTCCTGAGGAGCACCGAGGGCTTCCTGCAGCCCTGCTGAGGAGGGCAGTAGAGAAAAAGCCAGAACCGTTGAGCTTGCTCTGCTTCTTTAATGCTGCACTCGCAGGAGCTGGATTTTGATGGCTGTGTTGGTATTGCTGGCCAAAGGATTAAATGGAATAGGCACAAAGATGTCCCCAAGGCTCACGTTGCAAACTGAGCCTGCAATGACACTCTTGGTGACATTGAGAACGGAGTACTCTGGTCCACATGGCTGGATTCAAGGCTGAGCCTCTTGTCTCTGGCCCGTGGGCATCTGGGTGATTGTTCTGAGCCCAGGGCTGGGGTTTGCCAGGGGCCAGGACCCACGGGGGTTGGCCCTGGCCACACATCTGCAGCTCCAATGCCATGGGGAGGGCTCTGAGTTGCACAGCATCTGGTACACTGACTGGCAGAAAGCATCTCTCTTCCAAGAAAGACACGTGGAAAGTGCTTATCTTTCAACAAAGAGAAGGAAAGCAGGGTTTCCCTCTGCTCTGCAGACATGTGTGGTTCAGGCTCCTGGACAGGCAGTGCAGAGGGTGTCTGTACCTCTCACTCCTGCACCCGGCCTTTCTCCTGGGCCTCCTGGGAGGGTGCCAGGAAGGTTCCAGGAGCATCATGAGCTGACAAGTGGCCCCAAACCTAGAGGCTTTCCTCCTGTTAGGTTTTGAAGGGGCACTGAAGAGAGGAAGGCAGCGGCTGCATTATGATTCCCCCAGGGAAACAGCTCTCTCTTCTCTAGAAAACTGACCAGGAAAGGCCAGCAGCTACGTGGCTCTTGTCCCCAGCAACTCTTGCCTCTGCACTGGGGACACAGCACTCTGGACTCGAGGACGTGGCTTGAGCTGAGGACAGAGCCCTCGGCCACCTGCCCACTCAGGCCCCTGGAAGGGTTTCCTTCCTCTCCAGCACTCTCTCACTCAGCCAAAGACGAACGCCATACATGAGGCTGGAGGACACATGTCCTGGTGTTGTCACGGCAGAGGGGGCATCTCTTAGCAGGCAACGAGGCTTCCCAGCTCAAGATGGCCCCAACAGCATCTTGGAAGACAACTGTCACACTCTGAGGCCAGCAGAGTCCCAGTTGTGGGACAGGGCTGCCGCCTGCCCACCAGGTGGCCTCAGAGGAGGGTGTTGGGGCCTTTGGAAGAGGAGGGAGAGTGCGGGGCTGGGGGGAATCTATAGGCTTTGGTTTAAGCAGTTGGGGCCTGGGGCCTGCAGAGGAGAGCACTAGGTCCTCACTTGACAGCCATAGAGAAGGAGGCAGGTTGGCAGCATTGTTTGGAAGTAGCCAGTTACTGTCCTAGCAAACTTTGGGCCAAGAGCTGAAGACCCTAGAAGACAGGAGAAGAGGAGAGGCGATAATTCACCTGTGGATGGACAGCAAGATGGCCTCAGTGGCCTGAAAGGGAGGATGTAGACATGCACAGGAGGACCAGACCTGCACAGTGCACCTCTGGAAGAACTGAGCCAGGAGAGGACACCTGTGAGTCCTGCTGACCTGGAGGATGGCCGACTGCGGGTGCAGGACAAGATGCTTTGGATGGGCTCCTGCTAACCTGGAGGGAGGCCGGCTGCAGGTGCAGGGCGGGGTGCCTTGAATGGGCATCTAGCCCAGAGCAGTGTCTTCCTGAAGTCAGGCTTACAGCCAGCAGCTGCCTCTTGGCAGGACCATGGCCACAGGTGTCCTGGAGGAGGGGAAGGGGTGTCCAGGAACTTTCTTTTCACAGATCTATTTCCCCATCTGAAGCATGTCTAAGCAGCTAAAAGGAAAATTCCGGTGGCTGTGTGGCCTCTCTTTAGGCTTCAGGGCTGCTCCTCTGTCCTTCCAGTCACTGTGTTCTGTGAACCCTGGGTGCAACCTGCTATGGGGTCCCCTCTCACCCAGTGAGAGTGCTGTCTCTCCCACCTGAATGGATCCTACTCTTACGCGCCATCTTTCTTGTCCATGGTGAGCCGCTGGGGTCTGCTGCGTCACTGGAGGGCCAGTCCACCACTGAGTTCTAGCGGAAGTGCCTGTGTGGTGATCAGCTGCTACCTGAGCAGGCTTTCTCAGCGGCAAGGCCGCTGCTCGTGCAGGCCCCGCCCAAGGCAGGAGCAGAGAAACTCTAGTTTTACTACTTATCACAACGGACATCCACTTTATTTTCAGTGGGAACAAAGTTGCAGGAAGCCTTGACTTCCCCTCCCAGGGCGGCAGATCACCCCAGGAGCCGGCTCCTCCTTCCTCACATCCCCACCCCTCCCTCTTACCCAGCACTGCAGCTCCTGGGAGCCCCCTCCTCCCAAGCTCTCCAGAAAGGGGGAGCAGACCCATTGCTAATACTGTGGGGGCTGGAGGGGGCTGGGCAGAGACAGAGAGAGAGGAGACAAAGAAAAATGCAGAGGTGGGGCAGCACCCTAGCATGGGCCTTGGAGCGGGCCACCTGCTGGGTGAGGCGGGCTCTTGCACAGGCATCCCCCTCCCCCTGTGCACAGGACAGGGGCTTCAGGACCTCAGAGGTCTGTGGCAGCCTCCAGGGGTCTTGAGGCCAGGCTCTCGCCTCTTGCATGTCTGAAAACCGGAGCTGGTTGGCTCCCTGAGAAAGTCTGCCTTCTGTTTTCATTCCCTAATTACTCTGGACACTTGGGCATAAACCTGTCCAGCGCCCAAGGTGGGTGCACTGCCACACCCAGACAGCCACTGCCACCTCCGCCTCCGAGGGCAGCAAGCTCACCTGCCTGTGGTTCTGTCAGCAGTCTCAGCAGGGACAAATGCATGTGTGTTATAAGGCTCTGATCCCTCAAGGGCTTTCTTGTGACCTGCCACCTCCAGAAGGCCCCATCACAGATGCCACAGGAGGGGTCCAGCTCCAACCTGTGCACCTGGGACGGAAGCTCTGATCCATTCAGTTTCTCTGAGAGCACTCAATAGGACTGGCCTTCCCCGCAAGACCTTCCCCAGGTTCTTCCTGGGCCCCTCCTGGCCCCTCCCCACCCCTCCCCGCCCATCTCCACACCACCTCCCCACCCCTCCCCGCCCATCTCCACACCACCTCAGACTCCTCCTAGGCC